>PYUH01003982.1:701603-720770 GCA_016808085.1 Suaeda aralocaspica | reverse complement strand
GCATGGACATCCTTGGTCCATCCCTCAGGCCTCGGGTATGTGGTAGCTGTGGCCCACTACTTCACCAAATGGGTTGGGGCATAGCCGATAAAGACATATCAACACTCGGATGTACAGTGGTTAATGGAAGAAACCTCATCACAGATTTTTGGAGTTCTCGCAATCTATTATGTTTGATAACGGTCCGCAATTCGGACACCCACAGTGAGAAAATGGTTAGAGGACCAGAGCCTCTTCTAACTTTGCTTTTCGTAGGGCGCTATCCTCAAGGCCCAATGGAAAAGTTGAAGCTTTCAATAAGAATAATTATGGATGGACTGAGAGAAGAAGCTGAGAAGGCTAAAAGGAGCTATGGTCGATGAATTGTACATGTCTTATTGGCGAAAGGACCACCGTTAAGAAGTCAACCGGAGAAACTCCTTTCATTTTGGTGTACGAGCTGAAGCTGTTCTTCCCATAGAAATGTGTGAACCTACTCTCAGAGTGATGTTGTATAATGAGGATGCGATTAGGAATTGATGAAAGCTGCTCTTGATGCCATACTTGAAGGAGAGGTAAATGCCTTGCTTAGGCAGCAATTATACAAGTTTCGAATGCTAGAGAACATAATAAAAGGGTTAACAATAGGCCCATGAAGCTTGGAGATCTAGTTTTGAGAAAGATGGAAGCCATAGTAGGGCAAATGAGCAAGGCAAGTTGACTCCGAATGGGAGGACCCTACGAGATGTGGAAATTGTTCGAGATGGTACTTATCGACTCAAGAGTTTGGTGGTTATAGCTGCCACGAACTGGAATGCTAATGACTTAAAGAGGTATTACATGTAATCCTGATTTACGGAATCAGATGAATAGGCTACGGCCATATAAAAGGTCCAAGTTGATTTTTTTTATAGAAACTGGAGTATACATTTATATTAAATTGGCTACGGCCATAATTAATGAAAACTCTATTTCTGCATGTGTGATAATTAATTTATTAAATTTAATTTTGCTTATTAAGCAAGGCTAGGGCAAGACTCTAGAGCCTTGGTAATCTTATGAATCTCATTAGGGCAAGACTAGGGCAAGATCCCAAAGTTGTACTTTGTTACTTAAGCAAAAAGAGACTAAGACAAAGGAGTAGGACTAAGGGTATACATTAGACCAAGTGTCTTAAAGTAGGACTAAGGGTCTACAATAGGCTAAGTGTCTTAAAAGTAGGACTAAGGGTCTTATAATTAGACCAAATGTCTTAAAAATGTGACTAAGATTCCTTGAAAATACTAAGGGCATTAAGATTAAAAAGCTATAATACTTGCTTCGATTCCTTGAGTTTAGGGCAATCAATACTAGAACTTCTAGTAAATTTAGGGATCTGGGCAAAGGTTGATCCTGAAACTTGAGCTTAATTTGGGGCAAAGAGAACCCTACAAGCCTATCAGAAATGGTAACGGAGATAAAAATTCAAAGTTACATTTAAAATCTTCTTATGAGGAAGTATTCCATAGGAACAATAGTAATAGATTGGTGGATGAGTAGTTATAATTTCCCTTAGGGAATCATAATAAAGTTCCAGATCCCCTGGGGAACTTGAGAAGATGAACCACAGAGTTCTTAATTTTAAACCTGTGATGCAAGATCCCATGGGGAACCTTAAAGTTAACCAAGAGTCCATATTCTAAACTGTGATGCAGATCCCAGGGGAACATTGAGAAGATGACCAAGATTCATATTTTTGTGCAAGGAAAGCAAGAAATTAAGCTGAAGATTTTAATAGTGTTAGAACAAAGATTGCATGAAAGGAATTAAATCAAATATACATGAAACCATTAAAATGTTCCTACTGAAATCACTGTTCAAAACATGCTAAAATAATTTGTTAAAACAAATTAAACACAATCATTAAAATTTTGAAGAAGAGCATCAGCCTGTGATGTTGTCATTATGGACTTCTGAGCTTCTTTGCTCTTCTCTCGTCTTCTTGCTTCTCCTTCTCACAATCTCTTCTTTCATCTTCCTCCCTTCTTGAATTTCTTCTTCTTTAAAACAGTCAAAGGAAGGAGGAGGAGTTGCTCATCTTTTTTTTGATATGAACCATGTGTGACATAGTTCAATCTTCTTTCAAGGAGTCAAAGGCTAGATGTTCCTCTAACCCCATTCCCCAAGTTTCTAAGCACATCTCTCTAAGGAAAGCTTGGCCCTCCATGTATTTCTCAACAGTAGTGGTTGAGATCTTTTGCTCAGCTTCTTCCTTTCATTTTTAGCTCTCCTTTTCCTCCTCAGCTTCCTTGAGCTTCCTCTTCAGCTCATCCACTCCTTCTCTTAGTCTTTGGCCTCTTCCTTGGCATCGTTGGCGTCTTTTTCCACGACGGCCTTGGTTAGCAAGACACCAGAAGCCTCTCCACAGTCTCTTTGTCACATGGATTTGGTTAGCGTTCCAGTGCTCCTCTCCAAGACACTTGGTAGCTTCCTTGATTTTGTGGAGATCTCTGGAGAGAGCATTCATTGCATGTGCCATTTGGCCTCAATCTTATTTGTTTGAGCCATACATAAGTAGCAGCTTTGTTATAGAATTCATGCATTTCTTTTTTCAGCCTTCATGGATCCATAAGGTTGGCCAGGTGTTCCAGACGGACATAGACTGCAAGGGAAGTGAAACAAAGAGTTAGTTGATAAAATATAATAATAATGGGAAGAGATTGGAGAAGAACACGTTTTTGGGAAGCATACCTCATAAAGGTTATGAAGAAGGTAAGAAGTGGCCTCTGACAGATCCCTTAAGTGACTCCTTGTACTCAAGTTCCACAGCTTAAGATCTCCTATCAACCCCTTTTGTAGTTGAAGTCAATTTTTTGATGGTTGAAGGGAACCGGTAAAACGGTAAAACTCATGGCATTAGGGTTCCTGGGAGAGTAATGGTATCTAAAGATGAGCGATAGTTTGACATAATCTGTGACTAAACTTACCCCCAGAAGCACTAGCTTGAGCCTTAACACTCTCAGGAATTTTCTCTCAACATATTGGAGATTCAAGACAGAATCCTCATCAGGAGGAGAAGAAGGAGGTTTAGAAGCGCCAGCTGATTGGGAAGCAGGCATTGTGTTGAGGGGAGTGGCAGAAATGCTTACCTTCTGGAGAATGGTTAAGCAGTCAAAGGATCAACATCCATTGTCACTCCACAAGGGGGTATTTTTATTTGTTCCATCGGAGGAGTATGTTCTCACCCCGATCATGAAATCACTCTCCCCAATCACAAAGGCACTCTTCCCAGAAAGGAGGAGTGTGTGGGACTTGCCTCAGTAAGCACAATGAAGCAGCAGCGTTCGGAAAATATAAGTGTTAGAAGAGTATAAGGAATATTCAACGATCCTAATAGATGAACAATTTTCAAGCACAACCCAATAACTTCCCTCTTTGTGTACATCCTAGTTTACCGACTGAACGTCATGACACAAGTGGGGACGCACACTGCTTACAACTTCCTAGGTGGGGACATCAAACAATACTTCTCTCTAGTGCCTCCGCATGTTCAACTTGCAACTTCAAAGCCTAAGCTTCCTAGTTTGCCGAGTTGAACGTAAGATGACACAAAAGAGGGAAGTTGAACTTACTAATCACACTTCTCAAGGTGAAGTCATGATAATACATCCTAAAGGGAAGTTTCACATAAATCTTCCTAAAGGAAGTAATGATTAATACTTCCCAAGGAAGTGTCATATTAAATCTTCCTAAGGGGAAGTAGGAACCTAAAGCTTCCTAAGGGGAAGTTAAAAAGACTTCCGTCCTTGGCCACTCTACGTTCATCCCGCAAACTAGGAAGTCAAGACTTCTAACTTTGCCGACTTGAACGTACATGGACACAAGGAGGAAGTCTAAAAAATTCTAATTCCTATGAAAGGAAGTCTAAAAGTACTTCCTAAGGGGAAGTATGATCTTAAAAGCTTCTAAGGGGTAAAAGGACTTCCCCTCCTTTGTTGTTCTACTTAACCCGCAAACAAGAGTCAAGACTTCCCACTTTGCCGATTGAACGCACATGGACCACAAAGGAGGGAAGTCTAAAAAATTTTAACTCCTAAGGGAAGAACTTCACTATGAAGGAAGTCTAAACATACTTCCTAAGGGAAGTATGATCTTAAAGCTTCCTAAGGGAAGTAAAGACTTCCCCTCCTTGTGTCGTTCTAACGTTCAACCCGGCAAACAAGGAAGTCAAGACTTCCCACTTGCCGAGTTGAACGCACATGGACACAAAGAGGGGAACTCTAAAGTCATTCAAACTTCCTAGGGAAGACTTACTATGAAGGAAGTCTAAACATACTTCCTAAGGGAAGTATGATCTAAAACTTGCTAAGGGAGTCTTAAATATTCTAGCTTCCTTCGAGGGAGGAACTTCCTATAAAAAGGTCTCACACATACTTCCTAAATAAAAGTAAATTTTAAACTTCCTAAGGAGAGGGAAGACTTCTAACTATTATACAACTTCCCTACTTAGGCCCACCTGCCGTTAAGTCAGCAAAGTGGGAAGGTCACTAAGTAGGGAAGTCCCTAATACGTTCCTAAGAGGAAGTATTTTTTTTTAAGAGACAATTCTCAATACCCAACTTCCCCATTTAGTGCCCTGCATTCAACCGGCAAAATGGGAAGACTCTAATGAGGAAGTCTATGACAATATGATTGATAAGTTAATATAAAAAAAATGCAAGTCTTAAGTTTTTAAAGATGTAAAGGTAAAATAAACCTGTGTCTTCCCCATCTTCGAGGAAGTGTCTCCCCCAGCTTTGAGAGACTTGTTTCCAGAAGTCTTTTTGGTTCATGCTTCCTTTTTTGAATGAGGGAGGTAAGCAAGAGCTTCTTCTGTAGAAAGAAAGACACTGTTAGAAAGTGGAGAAAAGGAACAGAAGGTTCAGTGTTAAATAATAAAGCAAGAATACCCTGGTTATACTCAATCACCATAAATACACCAGCTGCAACAATGAAGTTACGATATAATAGAACTCGCAAAGGGGATCCAGTGAAGGAACTGTCAGAAATTGCTTCTTGATCTCCACTGTGATAGATCTGAAATATTCTAAGTTTTGTTGCTCATAATCACTCAATCAAGGAAGCTCAAAGGATCTTCCTAGGCATTTTGGAAACGGATTCCATTTTTTCAACACTTTCTACAAGTTTTTTGTCATGAGACTTTACAAACACAAATGGTTCCTCAAGTTGGGAACCTTGTTGGCCTTCTCCACACAAGTGAGGACCCCTCACTGTTTTTCAGGTAGAACCACCCACGTTTGTAGTGGGGGCTTGGAGAGATGGTGAAGATGAAGGAAGACCTTAGAAGAAGCTTTCACTCCTCTAAGGCAACAAAGAAGTCACAAAGACATTATGTGACCCAGAATGGGAGTAAGTTGACATAGGCCAAAGTCATATTTTTGAAGAAATTGAGATGAATAAGGAAGTGGGGAACCTAAGCCCTAAGTCAATAACTTCAGTTTATACAGGGAAGAAGTCTTCAGGGGCATCCAAATAGTTCCCCCTTGTTAGGGTGATCAGTTCCAAATATCATTATTAAAGATCAAGTCACTACTCAGTTTATCGTTATTTACACCATCCATATTCATCAGAGATGACTACATCATCAGCACCAGGATAGGCACCTCTCTCTTCGTAGGCTTGGAAGTGGTAGCTCTCAGAAGCTTCTCTCTTCCTAGAGGAATCTCCCTTACTTCCTCGTTAGGAGCTTCCTGTGCAGCTTCAGCATCCTCTCTTCCCTCAACTTGGGGGAGTAGGATCTTGGCTGACCAGAGGATTCATATCTGAAACTTCAGATGCTGGAACTCTCAAAGTAGCATTTCTTTATAGGCAGTTTGTTTGGTCTTGCCATTGCAACTTCCTGCACCGGAGAGAAGGAAGTAGGAAAGACCCAGACAATAAATGATCAGGAACGACAGAAGATTGATTTCCGACAGAAGAAGTAGTACGAAGAGAAGGAAGTAATTTAATAGTGTTCTCATTATTATTGGGGGAGAATAGGTGAAGAAGCCATTGAAGATTCACAGGAAGGAAGAAAAGATTCAGGTAAATACTGAAAAAGAGAAGAAACTAGATCTACTTTCACAACGGAAACCACCGCACCAACTCGCTTGAAATTGCCCCACAGGTCGCCGGAATCGCCTCTCGAAGTTTCTTGGGAGCTTAGAGGGTTCTGGGAACTTTAGAGAGAGAAAGTGAAGTAAAATGATTGAAAATGATTGTGAAACAATCATTTTCGATCATCATATATATAATAGAAAATTGAAAGGGGTAGAAAGTATTCCCCTTCAAATTGAATTTCCCCCCCAAAAAAAAACCCAAAGGGGTGGTTGAGGCATTAATAACTGCTAAGGAAGGTTATAAAATTACTTCCGAAAGGGAAAGAGACGTCAGTTTGGGGAATGGATTATGGATCCAAACACCCAACTAGGGCAAAATGATGTGGCACGCCATATCATGCCACGTGTCAGCATTATATTGGGCACGTGTCCTATAAACAGCAAATTGCCAAATCATATTCAGTCTACGGACTGCATGGACGGCTACGTGTCGCCCTGAAATCGTGCCACGTGTTCGAAGAGACTATTCTATGCTATGGGCCAAACCTAGTACAAAATATACATTTTGCTGCGCCTTATTTGTGCGGTTTTTTGGTGTTTATAAAAAACCGCAGCAAATAAATGATATTTTTGTTAGGAGTATTATTGTTGCGGTTCTTGGTAACGCGCAAATAATTTTTTTTGCTTATAATATGAGTATTGTTGCGGTTTATACCGCAAAATAGTGCTGTAGATTTTTTTTTCTTTTCTTTTTTTTTTCCGTTGGGACTGTATATTATTATTTTTTCTTTGTTTTTCTTTTCTTGTCCTTTTTTTCTTGTTTTCTTCATTCTCTCAAACACACTCAAACCAAACCTAACTCCCCATTCTTCGATCCGTCGAAACTCACACTCACAACCTAACTCCCTCTTCCGTCTTTTTCCGTCTGAACCACACTCACAAACTTAACTCCTCTTCCGTCTTTCTTCCGTCTGAACTCACACTCAAACATAATTCTCATTCTTCCGTCTGAACTCACACTCACAAACCTAACTCCCTCTTCCATCTGAACTCATCCACCGTCCTGCCATTCCTGCCGACGTCGATGCTTTCCAATATTTTCGACGCTTTTCGCTCTAAAACACCAAGCTAAGGTTGAATTTTTTATTTATTTAATTATTTATTTGTTGTGTTTTAATTTTTGCTGTTTCTTATAATTCTTTGGTTAATCTAGTAATAATAGAATAAAGTTAAATTGTTAATTGTTTTTTGAGTTTGTTGAAATTCCACCTAAGAACATGAATTTCCAATTATTGATTTATGATGTGTCTTTTGTATCATATTAATCAATTTATTAGGAAATGTTAAATGTTGTTGATGAAATAGTAATTTATCAACTAATTGGTGAATTATGTGGAAATATGATTACTTAATGAATTGTTTTGCCATAATGAAACAAAATGATGAAAAAGCTTTCACTAGCAGATTGAAATATGAATAAAATAAAGATTGTTTTTGTAGATGTATTTTTAATGGCGTTGTTTTTATGATAATGAAGTATTCGATCTAATTTTTAACTTGTATGGCAAATGGAGAAGAATATTTGATTGGATAGAAAAATTTTGAAACTATAATTTGTTTGTAAGATTTGGGAGGATGAAAATATTGAATTGTAATTTTTTGTTCTGTTTTTATATTTAATTGTTTATGATTTTGTTCATGATTTTTTATTACTGATTTTATGTTTAATTGTGTGGTTTTTGTCATTCTGTTCCACACCATGTTCCTCACTCGTCACTCGTCGCCATCAGTGGTCCTTCGAAAACCCTAAACTGGTATTTGAAACCCTAACTTTTATTTTTTATTTTTGCAAACAATTGTAATTCAGACAATGCTGTTTATTTTGGCTTATGTTAATCTGTATGCTTATCAGTGTATGTTTTCATTTATTTGGCTTGAAAACATTTTAGGATTTCAATGCTGTTTGGACCGTTTGCTTGAAGGTCCTTTGGGATTTGCGTTTGTTCACTTACATTTTAAAAGTTTAAAGAAGCTAGATTCAGGTTTAAGGTTTAAATAGAATTTTGAACAGTGTATCTTATGTTGTTTTGGTTCAAAAATCAAGAGTATATAAATTGAGTATTTTTTCGCACGCTTGCCTTGTTGTTTGTGGGTTTACTGTATATGTTGCTTAGAAATATGGTGTTTTTCGCTATTATTGGATGTGTTTAATCTTTATCAAGCAACATTTCAATAACTGTAACCTATTTTTTCTTAAATGCTAAATAATTGGCTTATTTATTTATTTTAGAGAAATTTTGGCTTGGTTGATGTCTTGTTTGTATACATTTGAATATTGTTTCAAAAACCGAATGGAACTCTTATTTTTCCTTCTCTTTATATTAATCTTATTTTTCATCATTTATCGTGTGTTTGGATTGGAGGAAATTAGAAGAAAGGGAGGGAAGGAAATGGAGGGATAACAAATGGGAAGGAAAGGAATTGGAGGGAAAGAATGGAGGGTTAAATTGTAAAAATTGATCTCTCCAACAATGGAGAGATTTGGAAGGAAAACTTATTATTTTCCCCTCCCTTCCTTTTCTTTCCCTCTCTTCATCACCCTTCCCTTCATTAAACCTATTTTGCTATCCACATAAACGTGTTAGTGTTTAAATACTGTCATGAAGTTATGATCTTATGAACTTGGATAAGTGTTTACAGCTTGTTTTGGATACAGTTGTTAAGTATATTTGCTTGTTTAGATTTAGCTGAATTGCAATTTTTGTTCTATAGTTTTATTTATCTGGTTGTATTTTCTCGCTTGATTTTGATGTAGTTGAATTGAATTTTGTTTTTTAATTTTTGTTTGTTTTGGTTGAGTAAATCGCATTGCTTATCTAGCTGATGATACATTATTTAATGTTTGTTTGTTTTGCTTGAATTTGTTGATTTACTTTTTCTCTTTATAAGAAATTGAAGTATTTGGTTCTTCTGTTTTAGGGTTTAGGTTCTCATAATTGTTGTGGGTTGTTATGGGTATTTTAAGAAAAAGTATTGTGGGTTTTCATAAACCATACACGTAATATGCAATTTCAAATTTTTTAGTATGTTATTATCTATTACAATCTTTAATTTTATTTACACTTTGTATTTATAAAAATGCAATTTCTACTTCATAGCACCAGTAGCTAAGATTAATGCCTACTACATATCAAGTGACTTCACACAAAAAATCCCATAAATTGTTAATTTTATCATCTGTGTAATTATTTTCTTATAATCCTCTGTTCTACATAATAACCAACAAATTCATAACTTGGAAACTCAAAACCAGCTAAGCTGGAGCTCCATTTCAAATACTAAAGTCAAAACTCAAATTAGTATTTCGATTATACAGTAGAAAGAGTGTGCATTTCATTCATTCACAAATAAAATATTTCATTACTAATCCATAGTAATACCTCAGGGTGGGTGTTTGGTTCAACCCTTTCTAGTAGTATGGAATGGGTGTCGCTATATGACGGAAAAGATGAAAAAGTGGAATCATTTACCAAGGGTATAGGATTCCACACCTCCCTGTTAACATGAGCGATGAACCAAACACTTATAAAAAGAAACGGATTTTCACTCCATACTCTATGGTTTCATATTCTCATTCCATCCCCTTCCAAGTTTTGAACCAAACATGCTCTTAGTCGCTACAACAACTCGAAGGCTATTGGAACAAAACCAACCTCCCAAACTACAAGTGTACATGGATTTTGAAAAATTCTTATGATCTCTCACTACTACGTATTGCTTCTTCAATTATAGTAAGCAATTGCTGAACTGATAACTAATTAAATGTTTATTAAAGCAAGAAGCACATTTTGAAAGAATTATACACACCCATTATTAAATTTACTATGTTATTGTACTGAATATCTTCAATTGTGTGTTGTTAGTTGCACAAGATGTCAAGGATCGGTCATGGATGTACATTGCCGTGATAAGGCGAAATTGTAGAAGGGGTGTTTGAGTTTTGTGAGCGTGCAGAAGCATATTCACAAACTCAAAACCGGGGGTTTTACTGTCCATGTTTCAAGTGTGCCAATGATCGTAAGTTTGAAAGTATTGCTGAGGTCAGGCTGCACACCTACTTCTTCATGTTTTCGGACTGATTATTATGTGTGGAGTTATCAAGGTGAGACAGGAGTCCATGACGGTCCTTTTCGCGTGGTAATCATCAACATGATGATAGTAGTCATACATAAAAAGGACTATACTCAGCAACCAATGATGATGTCTATGGAATGATGATTGGAACACGATGAAGCGGATCATAGAGTCGAAGAGATGGTGAAGGCCTTGACGATGGACGAGGCTTTGAATCCATTTCAGAGGCCTCTCGAAAGCCTTTGTACCCCGGTTGTACTAAATTGACCATCTTGTTGCTTGTGATGAATTGTTTAGTGTCCAGTCAGAAAACCATTGGACTGATAGAAGTTTCACAATGTTGCTAGAAAAGCGAGTAGCATGTTTCCGGATGGCAATGAGCTTCCTAAGTCGACTTACTATGCTAAGAAGCTGATGTGTCCATTCGCTTAGAGTATGAGAGAATACATGCTTGTCCAAATGATTGCATATTGTACCGAAATATTATGAGTTGTGGATAAGTGTCCAAAGTGCAATTTGCCACGTTATGAGCGACAAGGGGCACGGGGTTAAGCTGGTCCGCCGTCCAAGGTGTTGTGGTATCTCCCAATAATACCAAGATTCAAGCGGTTGTTTTCATTAGTAAGGATGCTAAGAATCTAAGGTGGCATGCGGAGGTAGAAGGGTGAAGGGTTTGCTACAACATCCAGCTGATGGTCCGGAATGGAAGACTATCACAGGAAGTATAAGACATTTGGAGATGACAATCGCAATACTCAGGCTTGGGTTGTGCACCGATGGAATGGAGGCTTGACGGGAAGGGTACTATTGGGTCAAGAACGAGTTTGGCGAATCTGACAGTCCTCAACCAAGCTCATTTGATGTGTTACATCATATGCGAAGTTCATCCTTTTTACTGAACATTGGCAGATCTTAAAGACTCAAATCCAGGGATATCTGAAAGGGCATTGTCTAAGTTGCATAATAAGACATTTATTGAGTGGTTTCACAACCGAGTTGTTGTGGGAATTGCAGGGTGTGACTGAAATGGTGAAGTGGTTAGCTTATGGTCCTCGGGAAACCGTTACAAATATGAGGGCCGGGTTATGATATAAATGGTACTCATTTGGACCACTATCAGGATCAAAAGTTCCCATGTGTCCAGAATGTGGTGTATCCTTGTTGGCATCATCAACCTTTTATGCTGTGCAAAGGATCAAACTCCGGTAGATGCTACGGTAATGTACTATGGCCAATTGGGAAATGTGGGAGTTAGAGTATTGTACCTTCAATGTTTGCCTTTTCAAATGCAAATGGGTAGATAATAATCGGCGTTCCGTAAAAATGATGACCCGTTGTGGTTGTTCACTCTTGTTGACATGCACTCGAATGCGTGGGGTCCTGAGCCTTCATACTTGCGGGGCAAGCAAAGCAAGTTTTCTACGTAACCGTCCCTGCTGACTCAAAATGGTCTATAGTGTTGCCGGGGAAATGTAGTATCCTTGGCATCGAGATGTGACGATGAGGAAGAGTATGACGCTTTGAGGATTCTTACCCTTTTATGTGTCCGAAAACAAGTGTTGCCGAATCGGTTGGAATGAGTCCAGTTACATGCGTGAAGACCACAGTGAAGGGATAATTGTTGCTGAAAATTGAATGTACTCAAAATTGTAACACATTAATTATGATTGCACATTAAATTGTATATACACATGTAATTGTAAGAAATTTTAGTATGATATTACATTTCATTATCATCTCCAGGGATTTTGCATCAATGATTTTTGAATGATTTTGAGTGATGTTGACTCACATTTAATGACTGATTTGAGCGATTGGCAATTGACTGTGCATGATTTTTAACGAATGATTTACATGATTTTTAGTGATTTTCACTGATCATGAGCGTTGTGATTGCTTTTGTTTTGAGATCATCCTGTGACTGTGTAATTGATTTGTTATGATTTATTTTTACTTTGTTTAATGAATGTTGGTAATGTTATGAATCGGCTAAAGATTTCTTCTGTCCCTTATTTGTATTTACATTGATTTGTGTTGTAGGTTGCGTTGAAGTCCATGTCCGTTGATGATTCAATACATAGCGGTGTGAGTCAAGTTCGCCGTCGGACCAAGTTTTGACCATCGCTTAGAGGAAGATCAAGGAGAGCCGGAGATATAGAGTACGACAAATTCCTTCAGAAGGTAGAGCAGTTCGAGAGAATGGCTGACGAAGCACCACCAATTGAGGGAAACGAAATTGCAGCCCCTAAAATTGCCCCAGTCAGCTGGCTCATTCCGCACCTGATCAGGCTGCGTTGAGCAACCTGATTCCACACCTGATCAGGCTGCTGGTCACCAGCATCTTCTGCTGACAGGGTGTGCGAAGTCCTTGTGCAACAGGGAGGAAGAGGTCCGTCTAGGGGTGTGAAGTCGACTACCTAATGTATCTCGAGTACCATAATGCTGGCCAACCATGCGGTGAGTGG
Source organism: Suaeda aralocaspica (assembly GCA_016808085.1). Taxonomy (NCBI): domain Eukaryota; kingdom Viridiplantae; phylum Streptophyta; class Magnoliopsida; order Caryophyllales; family Amaranthaceae; genus Suaeda; species Suaeda aralocaspica. The sequence continues at coordinate 708,115 of PYUH01003982.1, read as the reverse complement.
CGAAAAAAGTATGGCAGACATATCGGCATTTGTGATGAAAAGCTATCTATTTTGCTGAAGTGGGAAGACGTGGAGGATGGCTTGAAAGCAGCTATGTGGCAAGAACTGTTGGTATGTCCTTGTTATGTGTAGAAGATGTTTATATTATGGTTGAACTGGCATATTGGCTCAACTTTAATGTAGTAATGCTGAAACATTTTTGTTTTATGCAGAATTTGTTCCATATCGAGTGTGAAGGCTAAGAAGGCAACTTTTCCTCTCGGCCGTTTCGGAAAGATTTAGAGATTTTAAGGCTAAACTTGTCAGTGGTTGGATCACCAAAAAAAGGAAGCGATCAAAGAAGGAAGCTAATAAGATGCCATACGATATTTACCCTCACATATCGAGCAAAGAATGGGACGCCTTTGTTGCGAAGAAGACAACTCCGGAGCAAGTAGTAAGTATGACTAACCATCTTATCTGTTGTTACAATAATCCTATGTTTTACTAACCATAATTTGCCTTTTGATTTGGACAGGAAAAACGCGCTATTGCTTCGCCAAGTGCCTCGCAAAAGAAGGCCTATCACCGCATGGGGCAGATACCGTATGAGCGGTCAAAAGATGATTGGAAAAGAAGAAGGTTTTTTGAAAGGTGGTGGTGTCGTGTGTTGGTGACAAGGAAGCGACTATTCTTCATCTGTTCGGTAATTGGCTCCAATCGCGTGGTAGATGGTACTGTTCTTTACATGCACGAGATGCAAGTGGGAGGCGAGTGATTGTAGAACCTGAGTTGAAGAAAGTGGCAGATGCTGTGGTAAGAAAAATTCGTTTCATTTTCTGCCATTTTTGTTTGATTTTTGGTATGTTCGTTTGTTTTTGGCTATTTTCGTTTTTGCTATTCTTCGTTTGATTGTTGTTATTTTTCATTTAATTTGTAGCTACTACGTATTCATGCCAACTAATTTGAGAAGTCGTACCCATTCCATTTACTTTGTCTATATCAAGATTGAATTTAAGTATAACATAAAACAGAGATCAATTAAAATGAACATCAATAGTACTTGATTGAACATAATATCAACATTCAATTTTGTATCTATAACACAGCTTGGAACGAACAACGAGGGTGAATCTCAAGGTCAGAATCCTACCCCTGCGGAAGGACCTCCCCGGATCACGCAGGACGTGTGAAAGGTTTGGGAGGTGTAGTTTAGGTAAGCGAAAGGCATTTACCAAGACAAGTCAGGAAGTAGTTCTTAAAAACGAAGATGAGTCCAGAAATGGAAAAATGGTGGAAGAGTTGGTTTAAAAAAAGTTCAAAGCTTATGTGAGAAGGTGAGAATTCTTGATGTAGATTCACCTAGAGATGAAGTTCATGACAAGTCAAGCCGGAGAAAACAGACTTCCGAGTTCAAGTGAGCCTCCCATTCCAGATGTGGAGGTAATGTTTGCTAACTTTTTTCATACATTTACCTTCATTTTAATACTTTACACTTCCATTTTTAATACTTTTAACTTATTTTTTGATTATAGGCCGTCAACTGTATATTTTGCAGGAGGAAACACATGCACATGCTTCTCGGGATCCACGAGGTGGAAATGATGGTTACTGGTCGTTGCATTGGCCATCTGCAAAACCAACTGTCAGGACCAAGTCTCGCATCTCCAGCTGTTGGTGTAGGCAATTGTAACCGTGTCGGTTGATTCAATGTTGGAAAGGGAAGCAAAGAAAACGAAAAAGAGGAAGAAAGGAGAGCTCTTGTTGAAGAGTTAATACTTCCCTTCGCGGCCAATGGGATGAATACTTTGGGAGAGCACGAGGGAGTTTTGTAACGTGCCTAGGAATGGGTGCGTCTGGACTCATCTTCGTTTTTGAAGAACTACTTCCTGACTTGTCTTGTGGAAATGCCTTTCGCTTACCTAAACATACACCTCCCAAACCTTTCACACGTCCTGCGTGATCCGGGGGAGGTCCTGCCGCAGGGGTAGGATTCTGACCTTGAGATTCACCCTCGTTGTTCGTTCCAAGCTGTGTTATAGATACAAAATTGAATGTTGATATTATGTTCAATCAAGTACTATTGATGTTCTATTTTAATTGATCTCTGTTTTATGTTATACTTTAATTCAATCTTGATATTAGACAAAGTAAATAGGAATNTCATATTACACAAAGTAAATAGGAATGGGTAGGATTTCTCAAAATTAGTTGGCATGATATACATAGTAGCTACTAATCAAACGAAAAATAGCATAAATGAAACGAATAATAGCAAAAACGAACACATTAAAAACAACAAACGAAAACAGCAAAAATCAAACAAAAATGGCAAAAAATGAAACGAATTTTCTTACCACAGCATCTGCCACTTTCTTCAACTCAGGTTCTACAATCACTCGCCTCCCACTTGCATCTCGTGCATGTAAAGAACAGTACCAATCTACCACGCGATTGGAGCCAATTACCGTAACAGATGAAGAAGAGGTCGCTTCCTTGTCACCAACACACGACACCACCTTTTCATAAAAACCTTCTTCTTTCCAATCATCTTTTGACCGCTCATACGGTTTCTGCCCCATGCGGTGATAGGCCTTCTTTTGCGAGGCACTTTGCGAAGCAATAGCGCGTTTTTCCTGTCCAAATCAAAAGGCAAATTATGGTTAGTAAAACATAGGATTATTGTAACAACAGATAAGATGCTTAGTGATATACTAACTACTTGATCTGGAGTTGTCTCCTTCGCAACAAAGGCGTCCATTCTTTGCTCGATATGTGAGGGGTAATATCGATGGCATCTTATTAGCTTCCTTCTTTGATCGCTTCCTTTTTTTGGTGATCCAACCACTGACAAGTTAGCCTTAAAATCTCTAAATCTTTCCGAACGGCCGAGAGGAAAAGTGCCTTCTTAGCCTCATCAACTCGATATGGAACAAATTCTGCATAAAACAAAAATGTTTCAGCATATACTACATTAAAGTTGAGCCAATAGCCAGTTAAACCATAAATATAAACATCTTCTACACATAACAAGGACATACCAAAAGTATCTTGCCACATAGCTGCTTTCAAGCCATCCTCCACGTCTTCCCACTTCAGCAAAATAGATAGCTTTCTCATACAAATGCCGATATGTCTGCCATACATTTTTCGCCACTCATCACCGCATGGTTGGCCAGCATTATTGTACTCGAGATACATAGGTGTAGTCGACTTGACACCCCTAGAAGGACCTCTTCCTCTCCTGTTGCACAAGGACTTCATCACACCCCTGTCAGCAGAAGATGCGTGCTGACCAGCAGCCTGATCCGGTGTGGAATGAGGTTGCTCAACAACAGCCTGATCAGGTGCGAACTCAGGCTGCTGAGATGCAGTCTGCTGTGGCTGACTAGCCACAATTGTAGGGGCTGCAGTTTCGGCTTCATTAATTGGTGGTGCTTCGTCAGCCATTTTCTCGAACTGCTCTACCTTCTGAAGGAATTTGTCGTACTCTATATCTTCCGGCTCTCCTTGATCTTCCTCTAAGCGATGGTCAAAACTTGGGTCCGACGGCGAACTTGACTCATCACCGCTATGTATTGAATCATCACCGGACATGGACTTCAACGCAACCTACAAACACAAATCAATGTAAATACAAATAATGGACATGAAAGAAATCTGTAGCCGATATCATAACAATATACCAACATTCGTTGAACAAAGTAAAAATAAAATCACTTAAAAATCACTGAAAACGACTACAAAATCATTGACGCAAAATCCCTGGAGATGATAATGAAATGTATATATCATACTAAAATGTCTTACATTTACATGTGTATATCATATTTAAATGTGCATATCATAATTAAATGTGTTACAATTTTGAGTACATTCAATTTTCAGCAACAATTATCCCTTCACTGTGGTCTTCACGCAGGTAACTGGACTCGTTAGCAACCGATTCGGCAACACTTGTTTTAGGACACATAAAAGGTGAAGAATCCTCAAAAGCGTCATACTCTTCCTCATCGTCAACATCTCCGATGCCAAGGATACTACATTTCCCCGGCAACACTATAGACCATTTTGAGTCAGCAGGGACGGTTACGTAGAAAACTTGCTTTGCTTGCCCCGCAAGTATGAAAGGCTCAGGACCCTCACGCATTCGAGTCATGTCAACAAGAGTGAAACCGCACGGGTCATCATTTTTTACGGAACGCCGATTATTATCTACCCATTTGCATTTGAAAAGGCAAACATTGAAGGTACAATACTCTAACTCCCACATTTCTGCAATTTGGCCGTAGTACATTACCGTAGCATCTATCGGAGTTTGATCCTTTGCACTAGCATAAAAGGTTGATGATGCCAACAAGGATACACCACTATTCTGGACACATGGGGACTTTTGATCCTGATAAGTGGTCCAAAATGAGTACCCATTTATATCATAACCCGGGTAATTTGTAATGGTTTCCCGAGGACCATAAGCTAACCACTTCACTATTTCAGTCACACCCTGCAGATTGTCCACAACAACTCGGTTGTGAAACCACTCAATAAATGTCTTATTATGCAAATTAGACAATGCCCTTTCAGATATCCCGGGATTTTGAGTCTTTAAGATCTGCCAATGTTCAGTAAGAAAAGGATGAACTTCTGCCATATGATGTAACACATACAAATGAGCTTGGTTGAGGACTGTCAGATTCGCCAAACTCGTTCTTGACCCAATAGTACCCTTCCCATCAAGCCTCCATTCATGACGTGTTTTAGGCAAACCAATAGGATGTGCACCTGCAACGTATTCTGCTATGAAATTTCCGACCTCATCACTGATGACCCCTTGAACAATACTAGATTCTGGTCTTGCAGGATTTATAGAATGTGATTGCAACACGATGAAGCGGATCATAGAGTCGAAGAGATGGTGAAGGCCTTGACGATGGACGAGGCTTTGAATCCATTTCAGAGGCCTCTCGAAAGCCTTTGTACCCCGGTTGTACTAAATTGACCATTTCTGTTGCTGTGATGGAATTGTTTAGTGTCAAGTCAGAAAACAATTGGACTGATAGAAGTTTCACAATGTTGCTAGAAAAGCTGAGTAGCATGTTTCCGGATGGCAAGAGCTTCCTAAGTCGAATTACTATGCTAAGAAGCTGATGTGTCCATTCGGCTTAGAGTATGAGAGAATAACATGCTTGTCCAAATGATTGCATATTGTACCGAAAATATATGAGTTGTTGGATAAGTGTCCAAAGTGCAATTTGCCACGTTATGAGCGACAAGGGGCACGGGGTAAAGCTGGTCCGCCGTCAAGGTGTTGTGGTATCTCCCAATAATACCAAGATTCAAGCGGTTGTTTTCAATTAGTAAGGATGCTAAGAATCTAAGGTGGCATGCGGAGGGTAGAAGGGTGAAGGGTTTGCTACAACATCCAGCTGATGGTCGGATGGAAGACTATCAACAGGAAGTATAAGACATTTGGAGATGACAATCGCAATCTCAGGTTGGGTTGTGCACCGATGGAATGGAGGCTTGACGGGAAGGGTACTATTGGGTCAAGAGAGTTTGGCGAATCTGACAGTCCTCAACCAAGCTCATTTGATGTGTTACATCATATGGCAGAAGTTCATCCTTTTCTACTGAACATTGGCAGATCTTAAAGACTCAAATCCAGGGATATCTGAAAGGGCATTGTCTAAGTTGCATAATAAGACATTTATTGAGTGGTTTCACAACCGAGTTGTTGTGGAGAATCTGCAGGGGTGTGCTGAAATGGTGAAGTGGTTAGCATGGTCCGGGAAACCGTTACAAATTATGAGGGCCGGGTTAGATATAAATGGGTACTCATTTTGGACCACTTATCAGGATCAAAAGTCCCCATGTGTCCAGAATAGTGGTGTATCCTTGTTGGCATCATCAACTTTTATGCTAGTGCAAAGGATCAAACTCCGGTAGATGCTACGGTAATGTACTATGGCCAATTGCGGAAATGTGGGAGTTAGAGTATTGTACCTTCAATGTTTGCCTTTTCAAATGCAAATGGGTAGATAATAATCGGCGTTCCGTAAAAAATGATGACCGTGTGGTTCACTCTGTTGACATGACTCGAATGCGTGAGGGTCCTGAGCCTTTCATACTTGCGGGGCAAGCAAAGCAAGTTTTCTACGTAACCGTCCCTGCTGACTCAATGGTCTATAGTGTTGCCGGGGAAATGTAGTATCCTTGGCATCGGAGATGTTGACGATGAGGAAGAGTATGACGCTTTTGAGGATTCTTCACCTTTTATGTGTCCTAAAACAAGTGTTGCCGAATCGTTGGTAATGAGTCCAGTTACATGCGTGAAGACCACAGTGAAGGGATAATTGTTGCTGAAAATTGAATGTACTCAAAATTGTAACACATTTAATTATGATATGCACATTTAAATATGATATACACATGTAATTGTAAGAAATTTTAGTATGATATATACATTTCATTATCATCTCCAGGGATTTTGCGTCAATGATTTTTGAATGATTTTGAGTGATGTTGACTCACAT
>PYUH01003982.1:569433-701578 GCA_016808085.1 Suaeda aralocaspica | reverse complement strand
CCTATAGACATCATCATTGGTTGCATGAGTATAGTCCTTGTTATGTTGATGACTACTATCATCATGTTGATGATTACCACGCGAAGAAGGACCGTCATGGACTCCTGTCTCACCTTGATAACTCCACACATAATAATCAGGTCGAAAACCATGAAGAAGTAGGTGCAGCCTGACCTCAGCAATACTTTCAAACTTACGATCATTGGCACACTTGAAACATGGACAGTAAAACCCCCCGGTTTTTTGAGTTTGTGAATATGCTTCTGCACGCTCACAAAACTCAAACACCCCTTCTACAAATTTCGCCTTATCATGGCAATTGTACATCCATGACCGATCCTTTGACATCTTGTGCAACTAACAACACACAATTGAAGATATTCAGTACAATAACATAGTAAATTTAATATATGGTTGTGTATAATTCTTTCAAAAATGTGGTTCTTGCTTTAATAAACATTTAATTACCCACAATCAGTTCAGCAATTGCTTACTATAATTGAAGAAGCAAATTACGTAGTAGTGAGAGATCATAAGGAATTTTTCAAAATCCATGTACACTTGTTAGTTTGGGAGGTTGGTTTTGTTTTCCAATAGCCTTCGAGTTGTGAGTAGCGACTAAGAGCATGTTGGTTCAAAAACTTGGAATGGGATGGAATGAGAATATGAAACCATAGAGTATGGAGTGAAAATCCGTTTCTTTTTGTAAGTTGTTTGGTTCATCGCTCATATGTTAACAAGGGAGGTGTGGAATCCTATACCCTTGGTAAATGATTCCAACTTTTTCATCTTTTTCGTCATTAATAGCGACACCCATTCCATACTACTAGAAAGGGTTGAACCAAACACCCACTCCTGAGGTATTACTATGGATTAGTAATGGAATATTTTTATTGTGAATGAATGAAAATGCACACTTCTTCTAACTGTATAACCGAAATACTAATTTGAGTTTTGACTTTAGTATTTGAAATGGAGCTCCAGCTTAGCTGGATTTTGAGTTTCCAAGTTATGAATTTTGTTGGTTATTATATGTAGAACAGAGGATTATAAGAAAATAATTACACTAGATGATAAAATTAACTAATTTATGGCATATTTTTGTGTGAAGTCACTTGATATGTAGTAGGCACTTAATCTTAGCTACTTGGCTATGAAGTAGAAATTGCATTTTTATAAATACAAAGTGTAAATAAAATTAAAGATTGTAATAGATAATAATACATACTAAAAAATTTGAAATTGCATATTACGTGTATGGCTTACGAAAACCCACAATACTTTTTCTTAAAAATACCCATAACAACCCACAACAAATTATGAGAACCTAAACCCTAAAACAAAGAACCAAATACCTCAATTTCTTATAAAGAGAAAAAGTAAATCAACAAATTCAAGCAAAACAAACAAACATTAAATTAATGTATCATCAGCTAGATTAAGCAATGCGATTTACTCAACCAAAACAAACAAAAATTAAAAAAACAAAAAATTCAATTCAACTACATCAAATCAAGCGAAGAAAATACAACCAGAATAAATAAAAACTATAGAACAAAAATTGCAATTCAGCTAAATCTAAACAAGCAAATATAACTTAACAACTGTATCCAAACAAGCTGTAAACGCTTATCCAAGTTCATAAGATCATAACTTCATGACAGTATTTAAACACTAACAGTTTATTTGGATAGCAAAATGAGAGTTTAATGAAGGGAAGGGTGATGAAAGAGAGGGAAAGAAAAGGAAGGGGAGGGGAAAATAATAAGTTTTCCTTCCAAATCTCTCCATTGTTGGAGAGATCAATTTTTTACAATTTAATCCCTCCATTTCTTTCCCTCCAATTCCTTTCCTTCCTCATTTGTTATCCCTCCATTTCCCTTCCCTCCCTTTCTTCTAATTTCCTCCAATCCAAACACACGATAAATGATGAAGGATAAAGATTAATATAAAGAGAAGGAAAAATAATGGAAGTTCCATTCGGTTTTTGAAACAATATTCAAATGTATACAAACAAAGACATCAACCAAGCCAATTAATTTCTCTAAAATAAATAAATAAGCCAATTTATTTAGCATTATAAGAAAAAATAGGTTACGGTTATTGAAATGTTGCTTGATAAAGAATTAAACACATCCAATAAATAAGCGAAAAACACCATATTTCTAAGCAACATATACAGTAAACCACAAGACAACAAGGCAAGCGATGCGAAAAAATACTCAATATTAGCATAACTCTTGATTTTTGAACCAAAACCAACATAAGATACCACTTAGTTCAAAATTCTATTTAAACCTTAAACCTGAATCTAGCTTCTTTAAACTTTTAAAACGTAAGTGAACAAAGCAAATCCACAAAGGACCTTCAAGCAAACGGTCCAAACAGCATTGAAATCCTAAAATGTTTTCAAGCCAAAATAAATGAAAACATACACTGATAAGCATACAGAGTAACATAAGCCAAAATAAACAGCATTGTCTGAATTACAATTGTTTGCAAAAAAATCAAAAATAAAAAGTTAGGGTTTTCAAAATACCAGTTTAGGGTTTTCGAAGGACCACTGATGGCGACGAGTGACGACTGAGGAAAATTGGTGGTGGAACAGAATGAACAAAAACAACAACAATTAAACATAAAAATCAGAATAAAAAATCATGAACAAAATCATAAACAATTAAATATAAAAATCAGAACAAAAAATTACAATTCAAATATTTTCATCCTCCCAAATCTTACAAACAAATTATAGTTTCAAAATTTTTCTATTCCAATCAAATATTCTTCTCCATTTGCTCAATACAAGTTAAAAATTAGATCGAATACTTCATTATCATAAACAACGCCATTAAAAATACATCATACAAAACAATCTTTATTTTTTATTCATATTTCAATCTGCTAGTGAAAGCTTTTTCATCATTTTGTTTCATTATGCAAAACAATTCATTAAGTAAATCATATTTCCACAATAATTCACCAATTAAGTTGATAAATTACTATTTCATCAACAACATTTAACATTTCCTAATTAAATTGATTAATATGATACAAATAAGCAAATCATAGAATCAAATAATTGGAAAATTCATGTTCTTAGGTTTGAATTTCAACAAAACTCAAAAAACAATTAACAAATTTAACATTTAATCTATTATTACTAGATTAACCTAAAGAATTATAAAGAAACAGCAAAATTAAAACACAACAAATAAATAATTAAATAAATAAAAAATTCAAACCTTAGCTTGGTGTTTTAGAGCGAAAAAGCGTCGAAAATATTGGGAAAGCATCGACGTCGGCAGGAATGGCAGGACGGTGGAGTGAGTTCAGATGGAAGAGGGAGTTAGGTTTGTGAGTGTGAGTTCAGACGGAAGAATGAGGAAGTTAGGTTTGTGAGTGTGAGTTCAGACGGAAGAAAGACGGAAGAGGGAGTTAAGTTTGTGAGTGTGAGTTCAGACGGAAGAAAGACGGAAGAGGGAGTTAGGTTTGTGAGTGTGAGTTTCGACGGATCGAAGAATGGGGGAGTTAGGTTTGGTTTGAGTGTGAGTGTTTGAGAGAATGAAGAAAGACAAGAAAAAAGAAGGACAAGAAAAGAAAAACAAAGAAAAAAAATAATAATAACAGTCCCAACGGAAAAAAAAAGAAAAAGAAAAAAAAATCTACAGCACTTATTTGCTGCGGTTATAAACCGCAGCAAATACTCATATATAGAAGCAAAAAAAATTTATTTGCTGCGGTTACACAAGAACCGCAACAAATAATACTCCTTAACAAAAATATCAATTTATTTGCTGCGGTTTTTATAAAACACCAAAAAACCGCAGCAAATAAGGCGCAGCAAAATGTATATTTTGTACTAGTGTTTGGCCCATAGCATAGAATAGTCTCTTCGAACACGTGGCACGATTTCAAGGGCGACACGTAGCCGTCCATGCAGTCCGTAGACTGAATATGATTTGGCAATTTGCATGTTTAATAGGACACGTGGCCCAATATAATGCTGACACGTGGCATGATATGGCGTGCCACATCATTTGCCCCTTAGTTGGGTGTTTGGATCCATAATCCATTCCCCAACTGACGTCTCTTTCCCTTTCGGAAGTAATTTTATAACCTTCCTTAGCAGTTATTAATGCCTCAACCACCCCCTTTGGGTTTTTTTTTGGGGGGAAATTCAAATTTGAAGGGGGAATTTACTTTTCTACCCCTTTCAATTTTCTATATATATATATGATGATCGAAAATGATTGTTTCACAATCATTTTCAATCATTTTACTTCACTTTCTCTCTCTAAAAGTTCCCAAGAACCCTCTTAAGCTCCCAAGAAACTTCAGAGGCGATTTCCGGCGACCTGTGGTGCAATTTCAAGCGAGTTGGTGCGGTGGTTTCCGGTGTGAACAGTAGATCCTAGTTTTCTTCTCTTTTTCAGGTATTTACCTGAATTCTTTTTCTTCCTTTCCTGTGAATCTATCAATGGCTTCTTCATCCTATTCTTCCCCAAATAATAATGAGAACACTATTAAATTACTTCCTTCTCTTCGTACTACTTCTTCTGTCGGAAATCAATCTTCTGTCGTTCCTGATCATTTATTGTCTGGGTCTTTCCTACTTCCTTCTCTTCCTGTGCAGGAAGTTGCAATGGCAAGAACCAAACAAACTGCCTATAAAGAAACTGCTACTTTGAGAGTTCCAGCATCTGAAGTTTCAGATATGAATCCTCTTGGTCAGCAAGATCCTACTCCCCAAGTTGAGGGAAGAGAGGATGCTGAAGCTGCACAGGAAGCTCCTAACGAGGAAGTAAGGGAGATTCCTACTAGGAAGAGAGAAGCTTCTGAGGCTACCACTTCCAAGCCTACGAAGAAGAGAGGTGCCTATCCTGGTGCTGATGATGTAGTCATCTCTGATGAATATGTAGATGGTGTAAATAACGATAAACTGAGTAGTGACTTGATCTTTAATAATGAGTATTTTGAACTGATCATCCCTAACAAGGGGGATACTATTTTGGATGCCCCTGAAGACTTCTTCCCTGTATATACTGAAGTTATTGACTTAGGGCTTAGGTTCCCCACTTCCTTATTCATCTTCAATTTCTTCAAAAAATATGACTTTGGCCTATGTCAACTTACTCCCAATTCTTGGGTTCACATAATGTCTTATGTGACTTCTTGTGGCCTTAGAGGAGTGAAAGCTTCTTCTAAGGTCTTCCTTCATCTTCACCATCTCTCCAAAGCCTCCCACTACAAACGTGGGTGGTTCTACCTGAAAAACAGTGAGGGGTTCCTCACTTGTGTGGAGAAGGCCAACAAGGTTCCCAACTTGAGGAACCATTTTGTGTTTGTAAAGTCTCATGACAAAAAACTTGTAGAAGTGTTGAAAAAATGGAATCCTTTTCCAAAATGCCTAGGAAGATCCTTTGAGCTTCCTTGATTGAGTGATTATGAGCAACAAAACTTAGAATATTTCAGATCTATCACAGTGGAGATCAAGAAGCAATTTCTGACAGTTCCCTTCAACTGGATCCCCTTTGGCGAGTTCTTATTATATCGTAACTTCATTGTTGCAGCTGGTGTAATTTATGGTGATGAGTATAACCAGGGTAATTCTTGCTTTATTATTTAACACTGAACCTCTGTTCCTTTTCTCCACTTATCTAACAAGTGTCTTTCTTTCTACAGAAGAAGCTCTTGCTTACCTCCCTTCATTCAAAAAAGGAAGCATGAACCAAAAAGACTTCTGGAAACAAGTCTCTCAGAAGCTGGGGGAGGACACTTCCTCGAAGATGGGGAAGACACAGGTATTTACCTTTACATCTTTTCAAAACTTAAGACTTGCATTTTTTTTATATATACTTATCAATCATATTGTCATAGACTTCCTCACTTAGAGTCTTCCCATTTTGCCGGGTTGAATGCAAGCGGGCACTAAATGGGGAAGTTGGGTATTTGAATTGTACTTAAAAAAAAATACTTCCTCTTAGGAACGTTATTAGGGACTTCCCTACTTAGTGACTTCCCACTTTGCTGACTTGAACGCAGGTGGGCACTAAGTAGGGAAGTTGTATAATAGTTAGAAGTCTTCCCTCTCCTTAGGAAGTTTAAAATTTTACTTTTATTTAGGAAGTATGTGTAGACTTCTTTTTATAGGAAGTTCCTCCCTCGAAGGAAGCTAGAATATTTAAGACTTCCCCTTAGCAAGTTTTAGGATCATACTTCCCCTTAGGAAGTATGTTTAGACTTCCTTCATAGTAAGTCTCTTCCCCTTAGGAAGTTTGAATGACTTTAGAGTTCCCCTCTTTGTGTCCATGTGCGTTCAACTCGGCAAAGTGGGAAGTCTTTGACTTCCTTGTTTGCCGGGTTGAACGTAGAACGACACAAGGAGGGGAAGTCCTTTTACTTCCCCTTAGGAAGCTTTTAAGATCATACTTCCCCTTAGGAAGTATGTTTAGACTTCCTTTCATAGGAAGTCTCTTCCCTTAGGAAGTTAAAATTTTTTAGACTTCCCTTCTTTGTGTCCATGTGCGTTCAACTCGGCAAAGTGGGAAGTCTTTGACTTCCTTGTTTGCCGGGTTGAACGTAGAACGACACAAGGAGGGGAAGTCCTTTTACTTCCCCTTAGGAAGCTTTAAAGATCATACTTCCCCTTAGGAAGTATGTTTAGACTTCCTTTCATAGGAAGTCTCTTCCCTTAGGAAGTTAAAATTTTTTAGACTTCCCTCCTTTGTGTCCATGTGCGTTCAACTCGGCAAAGTGGGAAGTCTTTGACTTCCTTGTTTGCCGGGTTGAACGTAGAACAACATAAGGAGGGGAAGTCCTTTTACTTCCCCTTAGGAAGCTTTTAAGATCATACTTCCCCTTAGGAAGTACTTTTAGACTTCCTTTCATAGGAAGTTAGAATTTTTTAGACTTTCCTCCTTTGTGTCCATGTACGTTCAAGTCGGCAAAGTTAGAAGTCTTGACTTCCTAGTTTGCGGGGATGAACGTAGAGTGGCACAAGGACGGGAAGTCTTTTTACTTCCCCTTAGGAAGCTTTAGGTTCCTACTTCCCCTTAGGAAGATTTAATATGACACTTTCCTTTGGGAAGTATTAATTCATTACTTCCTTTAGGAAGATTTAATATGAAACTTCCCTTTAGGATGTATTATCATGACTTCACCTTGAGAAGTGTGATTAGGTAAGTTCAACTTCCCTCTTTTGTGTCATTCTACGTTCAACTCGGCAAACTAGGAAGCTTAGGCTTTGGAAGTTGCAAGTTGAACATGCGGAGGCACTAGAGAGGAAGTATTGTTTGATGTCTCCACCTAGGAAGTTGTAAGCAGTGGCTTCCCCACTTTGTGTCAATGTACGTTCAAGTCGGTAAACTAGGATGTACACAAAGAGGGAAGTTATTGGTTTTGCTGTGAAAATTGTTCATCTTATTAGGATCCGTTGAATATTCCTTTATACTCTTCTAACACTTATATTTTTCCGAAGCTGCTGCTGCTTCCATTGTGCTTACTGAGGCAAGTCCCCACACTTCCTCCCTTTCTGGGAAGAGTGCCTTTGTGATTGGGGAGAGTGATTTCATGATCGGGGTGAGGAACATAACTCCTCCGATGGAACAAATAAAATAACCCCCTGTGGAGTGACAATGGATTGGTTGATCCTTTGACTGCCTTAACCATTCTCCAGAAGGTAAGCATTTCTGCCACTCCCCTCAACACAATGCCTGCTTCCCAATCAGCTGGCGCTTCTAAACCTCCTTCTTCTCCTCCTGATGAGGATTCTGTCATTGGAATCTCCAAATATGTTGAGAGAAACATTCCTGAGAGTGTTAAGGCTCAAGCTAGTGCTTCTGGGGGTAAGTTTAGTCACAGATTATGTCAAACTATACGCTCATCTTTAGATACCATTAACTCTCCCAGGAACCCTAATGCCATAGTTTTACCGTTTTACCGGTTCCCTTCAACCATCAAAAAATTTGACTTCAACTACAAAAGGGGGTTGATTAGGGAGATCTTAAGCTGTGGAGAACTTGAGTACAAGGAGTCACTTAAGGGATCTGTCAGAGGCCACCTTCTTCCCTTCTTCAATAACCTTTATGAGGTATGCTTCCCAAAAACTGTGTTCTTCTCCAATCTCTTCCCATTATTATTATTATTTTATCAACTAACTCTTTGTTTCACTTCCCTTGCAGTCTATGTTCCGTCTGGAACACCTGGCCAACTTTATGGATCCATGAAGGCTGAAAAAAGAAATGCATGAATTTCTATAACAAAGCTGCTACTTATGTAGTGGCTCAAACAAATAAGATTGAGGCCAAATGGCAGCATGCAATGAATGCTCTCTCCAGAGATCTCCACAAAATCAAGGAAGACTACCAAGTAGTCTTGGAGAGGAGCATGGAACTGGCTAACCAAATCCATGCTGACAAAGAGACTGTGGAGAAGGCTTCTGGTGTCATTGCTAACCAAGGCCGCGTGGAAAAAGACGCCAACGATGCCAAGGAAGAGGCCAAAAGACTAAGAGAGGAAGTGGATGAGCTGAAGAGGAAGCTCAAGGAAGCTGAGGAGGAAAAGGAGAAGCTAAAAAATGAAAAGGAAGAAGCTGAGCAAAAGATCTCAACCACTACTGTTGAGAAATACATGGAGGGCCAAGCTTTCCTTAGAGAGATGTGCTTAGAAGCTTGGGGAATGGGGTTAGAGGAACATCTAGCCTTTGACTCCTTTGAAAGAAGATTGAACTATGTCAACATGGTTCATATCAAAAAAAAAGATGAAGCAACTCCTCCTCCTTCCTTTGACTGTTTAAAAGAAGAAGAAATTCAAGAAGGGAGTGAAGATGAAGAAGAGAGTGTTGAGAAGGAGAAGCAAGAAGACGAAGAGAAGAGCAAAGAAGCTTCAGAAGTCCATAATGACAAACATCAAGGCTGATGCTCTTCTTCAAAATTTTAATGATTGTGTTTAATTTGTTTTAACAATATTAGTTTAGCATGTTTTGAACAGTGATTTCAGTAGGAACACTTTTAATGTGTTTCATGTAATATTTGATTTAAATTCCTTTCAATGCAATCTTTGTTCTAACTCTATTAAATCTTTCAGCTTAATTTCTTGCTTTTTCCTTGCACAAAAATATGAAATCTTGGTTCATCTTCTCAATGTTCCCCATGGGATCTTGCATCACAGGTTTAGAAATATGGACTCTTGGTTCATCTTCTTAAGGTTCCCCATGGGATCTTGCATCACAGGTTTAAAATTAAGAACTCTTGGTTCATCTTCTCAAGGTTCCCCATGGGATCTTAGGAACTTTACTTATGATTTCCCTAAGGAAATTCATAACTACTCATCCACCAATCTATTACTTATTGTTCCCTATGGAGAATACTTCCTCATAAGAAGTATTTTAAATGTAACTTTGAATTTTTATCTCCGTTTACCATTTCTGATAGGCTTGTAGGGTTCTCTTTGCCCCAAATTAAGCTTCAAGTTTACCAGGATCAACCTTTTGCCCAGATCCCTAAATTTACTAGAAGTTCTAGTATTGATTGCCCTTAAACTCAAGGAATCGAAGCAAGTATTATAGCTTTTTAATCTTAATGCCCTTAGTATTTTCAAGGAATCTTAGTCACATTTTTAAGACATTTGGTCTAATTATAAGACCCTTAGTCCTACTTTTAAGACACTTAGCCTAATTGTAAGACCCTTAGTCCTACTTTTAAGACACTTGGTCTAATAGTAATACCCTTAGTCCTACTTCCTTTGTCTTAAGTCTCTTTTTGCTTAAGTAACAAAGTACAACTTTGGGATCTTGCCCTAGTCTTGCCCTAATGAGAATTCATAAGATTAACCAAGGCTCTAGAGTCTTGCCCTAGCCTTGCTTAATAAGCAAAATTAAATTTAATAAATTAAATTATCACACATGCAGAAATAGAGTTTTCATTAATTATGGCCCGTAGCCAATTTTAATATAAATGTATACTCCAGTTTCTATAAAAAAAATCAACTTGGACCTTATTTATATGGCCGTAGCCTATTCATCTGATTCCGTAAATCAGGATTACATGTAATACCTCTTTAAGTCATTAGCATTCCAAGTTCGTGGCAGTTCATAACCATCCAAACTCTTGAGTCGATAAGTACCATCTCGAACAATTTCCACAATCTCGTAGGGATCTTCCCAATTCGGAGTCAACTTGCCTTGCTCATTTGCCCTTCCTATGGCTTCCATCTTTCTCAAAACTAGATCTCCAAGCTTCATGGGCCTATTGTTAACCCTTTTATTATGTTCTCTAGCCATTCGAAACTTGTATAATTGCTGCCTAAGCAAGGCATTACCTCTCACTTCAAGTATGGCATCAAGAGCAGCTTTCATCAATTCCTAATTCGCATCCTCATTATACAACATCACTCTGAGAGTAGGTTCACACATTTCTATGGGAAGAACAGCTTCAGCTCCGTACACCAACATGAAAGGAGTTTCTCCGGTTGACTTCTTAACGGTGGTCCTTATCGACCATAAGACATTGTACAATTCATCGACCCATAATCCTTTAGCCTTCTCAAGCTTCTTCCTCAGTCCATCACTAATTATCTTATTGAAAGCTTCAACTTTTCCATTGGCCTGAGGATAGCCTACGGAAGCAAAGTTAGCAGAGATGCTCTGGTCCTCTAACCATTTTCTCAACTGTGGTGTCTCGAATTGCGGACCGTTATCAAACATAATAGATTGCGAAACTCCAAATCTTGTGATGAGGTTCTTCCATATAAACCACTGTACATCCGAGTGTTTGATATTCTTTATCGGCTCTGCCTCCACCCATTTGGTGAAGTAGTCCACAGCTACCAACACATACCCCGAGGCCTGAGGGTATGGACCAAGGATGTCCATGCCCCACTTGGCAAAAGGAAGTGGACTGATGATTGGGCTTGAAACATTAGCTGGTTGGTGGTGCAAATTTCCATACAACTGACATCTCTTGCACTTCTTGACGTAATTCATAGTGTCTTGCCTCAATGATGGCCAGTAATACCCTATGCGAAGCGCCTTTTCAGCTAAAGCTCGTCCCCCTATATGAGACCCACAAAACCCCTCGTGAATGTCTTCCAAAACTTCTTTACCTTGCTCGGGAGTGATGCACTTCAATAGCGGATGAGTAAACGATTTCTTGTATAATTGCCCTTGCCATAGCACAAACCACGCATCTCTTGCCTTGACATACTTAGCTTGTCGTGCATTGGCTGGCAAAGTTCCATTTGTTTTATAAGCGATGATTTCATCCACTCACATTCAGTTGTGAATTAGACATAGCCTCTATCTTCCTAGCACCAGCGGCTTTACACATCTTAATTCCGGCAATTAAGGCCTCATACTCTACTTCATTGTTCAAAGTTTGAAATTTGAACCTCATTGCATACTCGTACAAATCTCCTTCAGGAGATTTGCATATGATTCCCGCTCCACACCCATTTTGGGTGGATGATCCATCAACATGCAATGTCCAATGGTCAATACTTGGCTTCTCAATCTGTGGCCTAGTCATTTCAACAATGAAGTCGACAAACGCTTGTCCCTTAACCGCTTTCCTAGGCTCATACAAAATCTCAAATGAACCCAACTCGATAGCCCACTTAAGCATCCTACCAGAAGATTCTTTAGTTAGGCATGACTTAAGCGGCTGATCCGTGTAAACAATTATTTGGTGGGACAAGAAGTAGGGCCTCAGTTTTCCGCTTGCTAAAAACAATGCTAATCCAAACTTCTCAATCGTGGCATATCTCAGTTCGGCTTTCTGGAGACTATGGCTGACAAAATAAACCGGATATTGAACTCCGTCCCTCTCAACCAACAAGACAGCTGAGAGTGCATATTCTGATATAGCAAGGTACATATACAAAATTTCTTTTTCCTTGGGGCTTACCAACTGGGGAAGAAAATGGAGATGATCCTTTAATTTAATAAAGGCTTCCCCAGCTGATTGAGTCCATTCAAATTTGTTGGCTTTCTTCTTGATCGTATCAAAGAAGAAGCGGCACTTCTCTCCTGCCCTTGACAGGAACCTTCCCAAGGCTGCTAAGCACCTGGTTAACTTCTGCACTTCTTTAACACTTCGGGGAGAAGTCATATCCAACATGGCCTTGACCTTGTCTGGATTAACTTCAATCCCCCTTTCGTCAACAAGAAACCCCAGGAATTTGTCTGATGTGACACCAAAAACACACTTCTTCGGATTCAACCTCATCTTATACTTCCTCAGAGTTTCAAAAGTTTCCTTCAAATCGGCTACATGATCCTTGGATTCCTTGGTTTTGACGATCATGTCATCAATGTATGCTTCCATATTCTTTCCCAATTGTTGGTTGAATACTTCATTAACTAGTCTCTGGAAGGTAGCTGCAGCATTCTTCAAACCGAAGGGCATTCTTGTATAGCAGTACAGACCTGTTTCCAAAAGCTGTTTTTCTTGATCTTCCTCCCTTAGAAGAATTTGATGAAAGCCGGAATATGCGTCCATAAAACTCAATAAGGCATGTCCAGCCGTAGAATCAATCAACCGATCGATCTTGGGCAAAGGAAAGCTATCCTTAGGGCACCCCTTGTTTAAGTCTGTGCAATCCACACACATTCTCATTGTTCCATTAGGTTTTGGCACCAATACAACATTTGCCACCCAATCAGGATATTGGCATGGACGGATGAATCCTGCTTCTAATAGCTTTTTTACCTCTTCATCCGCAACTTTGTTACGGACTTCACCAAGATTTCTTTTCTTTTGCCTGACAGGCTTCAATTCAGGCTTAACATTGAGCTTGTGAACAGCCACTTCCGGATCAATCCCCGACATTTCTTCAACTTCAAATGCAAAAACATCTTTGTATTGTCTAAGTAAGGCTCTTATCTCTGCCCCAACATGTTCGTCAGGTGCTTGTCCAATCTTGACTGTTCTATCAGGCTTCATCTCATCCAACACAAAATCTTCATGCTAATCTCCAGGTTGTGGTCTTGGGACTTGATTCAAGCTATGAACGATCATAACTTGGTCCTTGGGAGCTTCTTCTACTTCCTTTTCTTACTTGGTTCGCCACTTTCACTTGACCAGGCTTCTACTTTTAATGTGGTAACATAACACTCTCTTGCCAGTTGCTGGTCTCCATGAATTGTTTCCACAGTACCATTGTTACACTCATACTTCATGAGCATGAGGTGAGTAACAATAACTGCCCTGACAACATTAAGAGTTGGCCTTCCAAGAATCACATTGTATCTTGTCGAACATGTTTCGAGCACTGTCTTTATCTCCCACTCGAACTGGCAAAGTCATAGTTCCCAAGGGATTGATAATTCCTCCTCCGAACCCAATGATGGGATGGTGGATTGGTTCTAACTTTGATGAATCATACTTCAACTTCCTCAAACCTTCGAAGTTGTGATCACTATTTGTATCAAGAAAGTCGGGATTTTGAGGTTGTGTATTGCCTATAGGGAGTCGAATAAGGTGACGATCAGAAACACGTATCCTTTACTGAGGATTGATGACTTGTTTGATCAATTGAAAGAAGCTACTGTATTTTCAAATATTAATTTGAGGTCAGCATACTATCAATTGATAATTGCTAATGAGGACATACCAAAAATAGCTTTTCGTACAAGGTATGGGCATTATTAGTCCATTGTTATGCCTTTTGGGTAAATGAATGCTCCAGAAATTTTCATGGATTTAATGAATAGGATCTTTCAACGATTTTTAGATAAGTTTGTGGTAGTTTTCATTGATGATATTTTGGTGTACTCGAAGAGTAAAGACGAACATGTAGAACATGTGAGGACAATTTTGATGACACTAAGGGAGAATAAATTGTATACTAAGTTCTCGAAATGTGAATTTTGGTCCGAGAAAGTTGCATTTTTGGGACAATTTGTGTCAAAAGAGGGAGTTGAAATAGATCCAGCTAAGATCGAAGCAGTGAACGAGTGGCCTACCCCTAAGAATGTGACGTATGTACGGAGTTTCTTGGGGTTAGTAGGATATTATAGGAGGTTTGTGAAGGACTTTTCAAGAATCTCTAGGACGATGACGTCGTTAATGAAGAAAGACAGTAAGTTTGTTTGGAGTGATAAGTGTGAGGAGGTATTTCAGACCTTAAAGGAGCGTTTGACTACGACACCGGTGCTGACTTTGCCAGATGGGAGTGACTCTTATGATGTGTACATTGATGCTTCTAAAAAATGGTTTGGGATGTGTTTTAATACAAAATAGAAAGGCGATTGCATATGCTTTGAGACAATTGAAGCCATACGAAGCAAACTATCCCTCTCACGACCTTTAGCTAGCGGCGATCATGTTTGCTTTAAAGATATGGAGGCATTACATGTATAGAGTGAAGTGTAGGATATAAACGGACCACAAGAGTTTAAAATCCTTTTTCACTCAAAAAAGATTGAAACATGAGACAAAGGAGATGGCTTCAGTTGATCAATAATTACGATTTAGATATCCAATACCATGAAGGGAAGGCCAATGTGGTACCAGATGCTCTATGTCGTAAAACTAAACAAGGAGTGAATTCTCTAGTGGTCGCTAACGAGCTGTGTAGAGACATGGAGAGAATGAACTTAGAGATAGTGAAGGAAGGAGAGTTGGAAGGAATACTTTGTAATCTTAGTATCCAACCAACAATGTTTGAGGAGATTAAGGAGAACCAGGATGGAGATGTGAAATTGGATAGATTAAAGGAGAAATTGAAAACAGGAAAGGTTATGGACTTCAAAATCCATGAAGATAGAAGCTTGAGGTACAAAGGAAGGTGGCGTGTACCACAGAAATGTGAAGATTTGAAACGGAGAATAATGGAGGAAGGTCATAATACATTTTATTTAGTGCATCCTAGAGTCGATAAGCTGTATAAGGATTGGAATAAGGTGTATTGGTGGCCTAGGATGGGTGGCTGAATTCGTGAGCAAGTGTCTTACGTGTCAAAAAGTGAAATTTGAGCGTAAGAGACCACAAGGAGAAGTCCAGCCACTTGAGATTCTAGGCTGGAAGTGGGATTGCATTTCAATGGATTTTGTAACTTGCTTGCCAAACTCAAGAAATCAAAATGATATCATATGGGTTGTGGTGGATAGGCTTACTAAATCAGGGGTGTTTATACCGATGAAGGAGACTTGGAGGATGGAACAACTTGCAAAGACTTACATAAAGCCATGTTGTGAGGCTACATGGAGTTCCAAAGGATATCATCTCAGATAGGGATTCTAGGTTTCTTTCTAAATTCTAGAAAAGTGTCCAGGAGAACTTTTGTACAAAGTTTAAAATGAATACAAAACTGTCAATGACATGCTAAGGGCTTGGATAATGGATTTTCAATGGAATTGGGAGGAAAATTTAGATCTTATTGAGTTCTCATACAACAAGAGCTACCATCCAAGTATTGGCATGGCACCTTTTGAACCTCCGTATGGAAGTAAGTGCATAAGCCCCTTATGTTGGAGTGACATAAGAGAGACAATGATTCTAGGACCTCAATTGATTGAAGACACCACCGAAAAGGTAAGGGTAATACAAGAAAATATTCAAGCAGCACAAGATAGACAAAAGTCTTATGCAGTTAAAAAGCGTCAAGAAGCTATGTTTGAAGTTGGTGATAAGGTGCTACTTACAGTATCGTCGATGAAAGGTGTGATGAGTTTCGAAAAGAAGGGAAAATTGAGCCCGAAATATATCGGACCCTATGAGATCTGGTAAGGAATTGGAAAATTTTCCTATAAGCTAGTTTTACCAATGGAGTTGAGGAAAGTTCACAATGTCTTTCATGTGTCTCAACTAAGAAAATATATTCCAGATGAGTCACATGTTTTACAACCTAAAACAATAGAGTTAGACCAGAGTTAAACCTATGAAGAGAAGCCAATTAAGATATTTGATAGTAAGGTCAGGGATACTCGTAGGAAAAGTGTCAAAATAGTGAAGGTGCTGTGGTCTAACAAAGAAACCGAAGAAGCAACATGGGAAGCTTAATATATGGTGAGAGAAAAGTATCCAGAGTTATTTTAGGTTAGTAGATAGAGTTACAGGGACGTAACTCGATTCTTAAGGAGGGTAGAGTGCGATATAATTTCGCGCATTTTTACCCTAAATTTTGCAAGTTTTTACGTCTTTTAGTAAAGTTTTATGAGAGTTTATGTCTATTTACGAAAAGTTGTCAAGAAAAGGTTGAGTTAAAAGTCTAATGTCTACAACAACATAGTGTAAAAATGAAATTTTTTGAAGTAAACTTAGTCTCTATTCAAATTCCATACAATAATTTACATAAAGTTTCAAGACGATACTTCTTTTAAGGGGGGTAGACTGTAATACCCCGTATTTTCACGCATTTTAAGGAGTTAATTTCATATTTTATACGTATGTTTTTAATATTTTTATTGAGAAATTAAGTTCAATAAAGATATTAAAGAAAAGGAATTTAAATAAATTTTAATCAAAGTAGTTATTTTATGTTTATAAATAATAATTCATGTTATTTTAAGTTATATAAAATATTTTGAAAAGTTTCTAAAAATGATATATTTTTAGAGTTTACTGAATTGTTTTAAAAGCAGGGCATAAACGTAATTTCAAGCATTATAGGTATTTATGTAATTGCACCAAATCCTAATTTGGGGCCTATAAATACCCCTTAAGACCCAAATTTTCAGATTAAATTTGTAATCTTAGAGTTTTAGGATTTCAAAAATTTTGAGAGAAAAAGGGAAAAAAAAATTCTTGTCTGAAAATCCGGAAAAAAAGAAAAAAAAAACTTCGTTCTTTGCTCTTCTCTTTGTCACCCTCCTCCTCTCCGTCAATCTCGTTGGCCACCCTTGTCCGTCGGCCCCTTCTTCCTCCCCTTTGTATTTTTCGAGCACTTCTATAAAAAAAATTATTTCTTCTCCTCTTCTTAATTCAATCTTACAATTTTCATGTTTATAATTATGATTAATCATGTTTCTATAATTTTAATCATGTATTTATAAAGTTATGATTTAGTTTAAAGTATGAATTTATTTGATTGATCATGATATTTTAAATTAGGATTTGTGAAATTATGAAATTCTTGATTTTATTGTTTTTTTATGATTTAAACTTCAATATTATGATCATGAATTGTTGTTGGGTGAATTTATGATGATTTTTTGAAGTTTAGATTTATTTTAAAAGGTGTTAATGTTGAATT
Source organism: Suaeda aralocaspica (assembly GCA_016808085.1). NCBI lineage: Eukaryota > Viridiplantae > Streptophyta > Magnoliopsida > Caryophyllales > Amaranthaceae > Suaeda > Suaeda aralocaspica. Next base: position 684,388 of record PYUH01003982.1, on the reverse strand, counting down.
AAATTTCTGTTCAAATTTTATAATCATGAAAAGCAATGGTATAAATATTATGAACATGCTTTATTTTATGAAAAATTATTCTAAAGCTTTGATTTGGTTCATGATGGTGGTAGTAGATTGTAAAAGAGTTTTATGATGGATTTATGATGTTTAGATGTGTTTTTAAGGAGTTTTGAATGAATAAATAAAGCTGTAAATTTTTATTAACACATATTTATGCCTAATAAAAATAGTAGCATGTGACATAATTAGTTATAATTTTTTTAATGCATCAAAATATTGTATGATGATCTTAGAACATGACTAAAGTGTATTATGATCAAAAATGATCTTTAAAAGGGTTTTAAAGTGTTTTTGAGTAATTTTACAAAGCTGCCATTTTTGGAAATTTATCGTAAATCAAGTATTTTGCAATGGAAAAATTAAAGTAAAGTATGGAATTAAATAGAGACCATATAGGGAACGTTTTGGACAAGTTTCCAATATAAAAAGTTAGTTTAGAGCTGTTGTAGAACTTAGTCAACAAGGTTTTAATTTAGATTAGGTTATCTCTATGTCGAAGATTTCTAGTTAGGTGACTTCTAGAGGTTGTGGCAGATCACCACTACAACAAAAGGTATGTAAGTACTAAAGGCGGATATAGAACAAGAATACATGCTTGGTTGATCTTGTATGACATGTTCGTTGTTGCTTGATTGGCTTTGGTTGAAATACATGAGAAGTTTATGAAAGTATGAAAAGCATGACTTTGCATGCTTTGGCATTCCACATCTATAGTAATATAAATTCTTCATGATTGAATTGGAATGTTATATTTATTACAATGTTGGCCAATTGCTATAGTAAAGAACAGAAAGTTATTTAAGTTGATTAGTTACTTAATCAACAAGAAAGGTAACTTGTGAATTTTTATTCACATGATTATTAGAAGGTAATGAGAAAATATTTATATACATGTAGCCACTCACAGTTAATGTGTGGTAAAGGAAGTTTAGTTTAATGAAAGGAAACACAAGATTATTTTTAGAATCACTTTAAATCAAAGATAATTAATATGGCTTGTTTGATGCCATGCGTGTTTTTTTTTTTTTTNTGTTTTTTTTTTTTTTTTTTTTTTTTTTTTTTTTTTTTTTTTTTTTTTTTTTCTGTGGTGTTGTATGTGAGTCATAATATTGTTAAATCGACTAATCACGTAAAGTGAAAGAGTATTCGCAGCAAAACTCTTGGAACGTGTATACATTGAGTATGAATGATGGGGGGAGTCGCATGGAACAGTGACATATGACTTCTAATTGGAGTACAAGATGCTGTACTCTTTTATATTTTTAATGCGCTGGAATTCTGTCATTTTTTGTGACATAGGTTATACCTTCTTGGAGTATCTCCCAAGTTGGTGCCTAGTAGGGAAGATTTAAAGGAAAGGAAACCCATTTGATGTGAAATCGAAAGTTTAATTATATAAAAAATTCGTTTAAGTTGAGTGTATGCACAGGTGAAGAGTTGTTGACGTTAAGATGTAAGTATGTTTTACTTTTATTTTATTTTGATCTTGCTGCATAGTCTTTAGTATTTATGCACTCAGCTTTTCTGACTGTTTGTTTTGTGTGCATGGCTTTGTCTTGGACTTGGCTCTATGATGACCCACTTGTTAACGAATAGTTGTCTAGAATAAGAGAAAGCTACAGGTACAAGTGGGCATAAGTCATTCATGCTAGGCTGGAATGAGAGTGTTTGCTTTGTAGTCTTCGTAGCTTCTTAGTTTATTTGCTTTTGGGATTTAGTTAACTATTGTTTGATGTTGTTTTTATTTCCGAAGATTAAATTTTTTGGTTTTTGAAGGGCCATTAATACGGTTCCGGTGTGTAATAAAGGTTTAAGTTGGTTTTTGTTTGTTAATTTTGGGTTGTTTTGAGATTATTTTTGATGTTGAGTTTTAAATTGGTTTTGGTTTTAAAGACTTCCACTGTAGTACTTTGATAAATGCCTTAGCCTTTATCATGGTGGCGGTAATGCTTTGTGATGTAGAAAGGATTCCTGGTAGGGTCTCTTCAACTGAATACGTGGAGAGGGAACTAGAGGGCTACACTTCGGACGGACAGGTGTTGGCTTGTTCACTTCCTGATGGCTCGGACCTCGATTCCTGCAAAACAAGGGAATAAAATCCTTGTAGGATTTTTCCCTCCTCCGATACTTAAGTAAGTATTTGTATGAGGATTAAGGCAAATTAACAATAATTAACAATTTAGTAATCTAGAGAGGGAAACTAGTGAGAGAAATTCTCTTAGTATGATGTAAGAATGAATGAAAATTGAATATTGAATGCCCCCAAAATGATGATTTTGAGGGGTATTTATAGCCTTTAGGTTTGGAGGCTAACAAATAGGACAATGACATTTGTGATCGTCTAATTGGTTGATACTTGATCAAGCCTCATGGGCTTTCATATTCAAGCCTCAAGACCCAAATTCCTCCTTTTATCCTACGTTGTAGCCTCAAATAGGATTGCGACACGTGGCAGAGGTTCCTCTTCTTTTAAGTATTTGTTGTGGACACGTGGCCCAATCTTACAACGACACGTGGCAGTGTGGAGCCCACCTTGGTGGTCTATTCATTGTCAGGTGGTAGTGCCAGTTGGTCTTTTAGTGGACACGTGGCCCAGTATTATGCTGACACGTGGTATGATTTGACGTGCCACATCATTTGCCCCTCAGTTGGGTGTTTGGATCCATAACCCATGCCCCAATTGACGTCCCTTTCCCTTTCGGAAGTTATTTTGTAACCTTCCTTAGCAGTTATTAATGCCTCAACCACCCCCTTTGGTTTTTTGTGGGGAAATTCAAATTTGAAGGGGGAATTTACTTTTGTACCCCTTCAAATTTCTATATATATAGGATGATTGAAAATGATTGTGAAACAATCATTTTCAATCATTTTACTTCACTTTCTCTCTCTAAAAGTTCCCAAGAATCCTCTCAAACTCCCAAGAAACTTCAGAGGCAATTTCCGGCGACCTGTGGTGCGATTTTCGGCGAGTTGGTGCAGTGATTTCCGGTGTGAACAGTAGTTCCTAGTTTTCTTCTCTTTTTCAGGTATTTACCTGAATTGTTTTTCTTTCTTGTTTTTCCTTTACTTCTTTGTCTTTATTTTCCTTTGAATCTATCAATGGCATCATCATCATCTTCTTCGCCAAATAATAATGAGAACTCTATTAAATTACTTCCTTCTCCTCGTACTACTTCTTCTATTGTCTGGGTCATTCCTACTTCCTTCTCTTCCTGTGCACGAAGTTGCAATGGCAGGAATTAAGCAAACTGCCTATAGAGAAACTGCTACTTTGAGAGTTCCAGCATCTGAAGTTTTAGATGTGAATCCTCTTGATCAGCAAGATCCTACTCCCCAGATTGAGGGAAGAGAGGATGCTGAAGCTGCACAGGAAGCTCCTGAGGAGGAAGTAAGGGAGATTCCTACTAGGAAGAGAGAGGCTTCTGAGGCTACCACTTCCAAGCCTAAGAAGAAGAGAGGTGCCTATCCTGGTGCTGAAGATGTAGTCATTTCTGATGAATATGTAGATGGTGTAAATAAGGATAAACTAAGTAGTGACTTGATCTTTAATTATGAGTATTTTGAACTGATCATCCCTAAAAAGGGGGATACTATTTTGGATGCCCCTGAAGACTGCTTCCCTGTTTATACTGAAGTTATTGACTTAGGGCTTAGGTTCCCCACTTCCTTATTCATTTTTAATCTCTTCAAAAAATATGACATTGGCCTATGTCAACTTACTCCCAATTCTTGGGTTCACATAATGTCTTATGTGACTTCTTGTGGCCTTAGAGGAGTGAAAGCTTCTTCTAAGGTCTTCCTTCATCTTCATCATCTCTCAAAAGCCTCCCACTGCAAACGTGGGTGGTTCTATCTGAAAAACAGTGAGGGGTTCCTCACTTGTGTAGAGAAAGCCAACAAGGTTCCTAACCGGAGGAACCATTTCGTGTTTGTGAAGTCTCATGACAAAAAACTGGAAGAAGTGTTGAAAAAATGGAATCCTTTTCCAAAGTGCCTATGAAGATCCTTTGAGCTTCCTAGATTGAGTGATATTGAGCAACAAAACTTAGAATACTTCAGATCTACCACAGTGTAGATCAAGAAACAATTTCTGACAGTTCCCTTCAACTGGATCCCCTTTAGCGAGTTCTTCTTAGATCGCAACTTCCTTGTTGCTGCTGGTGTAATTTATGGGGATGAGTATAACCAGGGTAATTTTTGCTTTATTATTTAATACTGAACCTTTGTTCCTTTTCTCCACTTATCTAACCAAGTGTCTTTTCCTTCTGCAGAATAAGCTCTTGCTGACCTCCCTTCATTCAAAAAAGGAAGCATGAACCAAAAGAATTTCTGGAAGCAAGTCTCTCAAAAGCTGGGGGAGGATACTTCCTCGAAGAAGGGGAAGACTCAGGTATTTCATCTTTACATCTTTGCTAAACTCAAGACTTACATTTTTATTTATTTTTATTTTTTGTACTTATCAATCATATTGACATAGACTTCCTCACTTAGAGTCTTCCCACTTTGCCGGCTTGAACGCAAGCGGGCACTAAATGGGGAAGTTAGGTATTTAAACATTTCTTCTTAGGAACGTTATTAGGGACTTCCCTACTTAGTGACTTCCCACTTTGCCGACTTGAACGCAGGTGGCCACTAAGTAGGGAAGTTGTATAATAGTTACAAGTCTTCCCTCTCCTTAGGAAGTTTAAAACTTCACTTTTACTTAGGAAGTATGTGTAGACTTCCTTTTATAGGAAGTTCCTCCCTCGTAGGTAGCTAGAATATTTAAGACTTCCCATTAGGAAGTTTTAGGATCATACTTCCCCTTAAGAAGTATATTTAGACTTCCCTTCATAGGAAGTCTCTTCCCCTTAGGAAGTTAGAATGACTTTAGAGTTCCCCACTTTGCGTCCATGTGCGTTCAACTTTGCAAAGAGGGAAGTCTTCGACTTCCTTGTTTGTCGGGTTGAACGTAGAACGACACAAGGAGGGGAAGTCCTTTTACTTCCCCTTAGGAAGCTTTTAAGATCATACTTCCCCCCTTGGTGTTCATGTGCGTTCAACTCGGTAAAGTGGGAAGTCTTTGACTTCCTTGTTTGCCGGGTTGAACGTAGAATGGCACTAAAGGGTGAAGTCTTTTTACTTCCCCTTAGGAAGTATGTTTAGACTTCCTTTCATAGGAAGTCTCTTCCTTAGGCAGTTAAAATGTCTTTAGAGTTCCCCCCTTGGTGTCCATGTGCGTTCAACTCGGCAAAGTGGGAAGTCTTTGACTTCCTTATTTGCCGGGTTGAACGTAGAATGGCACTAAAGGGGGAAGTCTTTTTACTTCCCCTTAGGAAGCTTTAGGTTCCTACTTCCCCTTAGGAAGTATCAGTTCACCAATTCCCCTTAGGAAAATTAAATATGACACTTCCAGTTCGGAAGTATCAATTCATTACTTCCCCTTAGGAAGATTTAATTTAGCACTTCCATTTAGTAAGTATTAAGTCATTACTTCTGATCAGGAAGCAGATTCAAGCATTGAAGAGAAAGAGTTGATTCTAAGTCGTCCTGAGATTCAAGGGTGGCGTTCTAAAATTCAAGGGTGGCGTTCATTTGGGCTACATGGCTTTGGATTAGCTCATGGTCATTGTTGCATAACACTCATACTTGAATAAGGCCACACGCCACTAGGCGTTCACTTGGCGTTCAAGGCTAGCTAGGCGTTCACTTGGCGTTCAAGTCTAACTAGGCGTTCACTTGGCGTTCAACACTTGGAAAGGAAGGTTTATAAGTTGGCATTCAGCATTGACAAAGCATAAGTTGGCGTTCAACAGTGGCAAGTGTAAGATGGCGTTCAAACACTTGGCGAGTATAAGTTGGCGTTCAAGATGGCGAGTACTTTGCTATTTTTCCAAGTTCTTGGGCAACAAGTTATCTTGTAATTGATAGTTAAAATCTGATAATTATCTTGTTAAATAGTTATTTAGATAAGTTGTAGGTTATTTTCGTGATTAGTTAGTTTGATAGAGTTGTTAGGCAAGATAAGATCAACTTACAATAATGAGGTGGCATACTTATCAAGTTGTATGTTTATCTTGTGAAGGCCGGATTTACTAGGATTAGTGTGTCTTTAGGAGTTGTTTTATTTCCTAGATAGTTTAGGGAGTTTATCCAAGATTGTTTAGGAGTCCTAAGGTATTTGTACTATAAATACCCATGTTTTATTCAATAAAATTCAGATTACAAGTTTACAAACAAATACACATTGTGTTTTACGAGTGATTTTGTGTGAGGTTTTTGCACGAAATTCTTCAAGGTTTTCTGAATAATTTTGAGAGTTAAAAGCTTCAATTATTCACCATTGTTTTAGTGTTTGTGTTGAGTGTTCACATAAGCAATAAAACGCCCTAGAGTTTAGATTGTGAGTGTTCCTATCTAAAGCTAGGATTTCCGGAATTACGAAGCATTGTGAGTGTTCCTTTGCAACGTTTTTCTACCCTATCAATCTATCTTGAGTCCAAGCACTTAGTTTAGACCTAAGATATAGATCAAGTGGTATCAGAGCTGCAATTTTAACCCATGACTAGTGAAGGAAGTTCGTCAAAAGAGACGGTGAACGTCGAACTTTTCAATCAACTTGCGGAACAAACAAAAAAACTTCAAGATTTGTTCCTAGGATTATCTACTGAAGTGATTCGTATGAGGGGTAACCTTAGACCCCCAGATGATGATCGTGGCTTGAAGTTTGAAGTTGGGGAATTTGATGGCCAAGGTGACGTTGAGGCCTACCTTGAATGGGAGCTTGCATTAGAACGGTACTTTGAGTTCAAAGGCACCAACGAAGAGAAGAAGTATAAAATTGCCGTGGCTAAGTTGTCTAAGTATGCGTCCATGTGGTTTAATGGAGTTAAGAAGAATAGGCAACGTGAAGGCAAGAGCAAGATTGAAACTTGGGAGAAACTTAAGAAGATCCTAAGGAAAAGATTCGTTCCTTCAAATTATCAACAAGATTTATACATTAAGTTGGCTACATTGAAACAAGGTACGAAGACCATGGAGGATTATATTGCCGACTTTGAAAAGCTAACTATGCAATGTGAGATTGAAGAAAGGGAGGAACAAAGGATTGCTCGTTTCATTGGAGGTTTAAATCTAGATATTCGTGACAAGATAGAATTGCAACCAAATCTATCTTTTGATGAAGTGAGTAAAACGGCGGTGATCTTAGAAAAACAAAGGAAGCGTGGGGTGTCTAAACCAACCACAAGGCCATATCAAAGCTTCAAGACTTCTAGTGCTTCATCAATTAATGAATCTAAGGCTGAACCTAAGAAGAACGTAACTTCTAGTATGGATAAAGGCAAAAGGACCGAAACTTTGGAGGATGGTGTTCCTAAGGTGACTTGTTTCAAGTGCAAGGGTTATGGTCACTACAAAAAGGATTGTCCAACTTTGAGAACCTTGACAATTCGTGAAATCCAAGAGATTGATGCCCTTGAGGATAACAATCTTGAGGAAGAAGGGAGTGACATGGAAGAATGCCACCCAGAAAGTGACGAGGAACAAGAGGGGGAGCCTTATGAGAACAATTTGGTCCTTAGAAGGGTATTGCACTCAAAATCCGTAGATGAGGATCAACGTGAAAACATCTTTCACACTCGTTGCAAGGTAAACGATACTAAATGCAACCTCATTATAGATGGTGGTAGTTGTGCTAATGTTATATCATCAAAGTTGACGGACAAGTTGCAATTAAAAACAACGAGACACCCTAAACCATACAAACTTAAGTGGTTAGATGATATCAATGAAGTTAGGGTCCGTAAGCAAGCCTTGATTAATTTTGCAATTGGCAACTATCATGATGAAGTATTGTGTGATGTTGTGCCTATGGATGCGTGTGATATATTGTTGGGTAGACCTTGGCAATTTGATCGAAAAACTGTGCATGATGGTAAGACTAATGTATACAAGGTCGTCAAGGATGGCAAGACCAAGGCTTTGTTTCCACTTGCGCCTAGTGAACTCAGAAAACGGCACAAGGAGGCGACCAAGGTTGACAACAAGGTGTTATTTGCCACTAGAAAACAATTTGAAAGGGTTATGATTGATCAAAACGTGGCGTATCTACTTCTAGCCAAGGAAGTGAAGACTTTTGACGAAGTTGAACACCCAAAATTACGAGCCTTACTTCGTGATTTTGAGGATGTGTTTCCGGCAGATTTGCCTCAAGGATTACCCCCAATAAGAGGTATTGAACATCAAATTGATTTGATCCCTGGAGCTCCTATCCCAAATAAGCCTCCTTATAGATGCAACCCAGAGGAGACAAAAGAGTTACAGAGACAAATTGACGAGTTGATGGAACGAGGATATGTGAGGGAAAGCATGAGCCCTTGCGCAGTTCCCACGTTGTTGGTTCCAAAGAAGGATGGAACATGGCGTATGTGCATTGATAGTAGAGCTGTGAATCACATCACAGTGAAGTATAGGTTTCCTATCCCTAGATTGGATGATCTTTTAGATGAATTGAGTGGTTCCAAGCTATTTTCAAAGGTGGATTTACGTAGTGGTTATCACCAAATACGTATGAGGGAAGGGGATGAATGGAAAACTGCTTTCAAGACCAAACATGGGTTGTATGAATGGATGGTCATGCCTTTTGGATTGACGAATGCACCTAGCACTTTCATGAGACTTATGAATGAGGTATTGCGTCCTTTCATTGGTAAATTTGTTGTAGTTTACCTTGATGACATATTGGTGTATAGCAAAAACGAAGATGAACACATGGGTCACTTGCGCCAAGTGTTTGAGACTTTAAGGAAACAAAAGCTCTATGGGAAGCTAGAGAAGTGTGATTTCATGCAAAAGGAGATTAGCTTTCTAGGCTACATTGTTTCACATGAGGGTATCAAGGTAGATCCACAGAAAGTTGAAGCTATAGCATCATGGCCAGTTCCAACAACAGTTACTCAAGTGAGATCTTTCCATGGCTTAGCATCATTCTATAGGAGATTCATTCGAAATTTTAGCACTATTATGAGTCCTATAACTGAATGTACGAAACAAGGGAAGTTTGAGTGGACTAGACAAGCGCAACAAGCCTTTGAATTGGTGAAGGACAAGATGTGTAACGCACCTATTCTAGCATTGCCTGATTTCACTAAGCCTTTTGAAGTTGAGTGTGATGCAAGTGGTACAGGGATTGGCGCAGTTCTCATACAAGGAGGAAGGCCAGTATCTTATTTTAGTGAAAAGTTGAGTGGAGGAAAGTTGAACTATTCCACATATGACAAGGAGTTCTATGCCATGATCAGGGCATTGGATCATTGGAGTCACTATTTGCGTCCACAACCTTTTGTTCTTCATTCTGATCATGACTCATTGAGACATATCAATAGCCAACAGAAGTTGAATGCAAGGCACGCAAAGTGGGTTGAGTTCTTACAATCTTTTACTTTTTCTGCAAAATATAAGGCAGGCAAGGCTAATGTTGTGGCGGATGCTCTTTCAAGGAGACATAATTTGATTGCAATGGTGGATTCTAGAGTTTTAGGGTTCGAAATCATCAAGGAATATTATGAGAAGGACTCGGACTTTGGAGACATTTTTCACCAGTGTGCGCAAAATCCAAGTAGCCATTACAATATTGTGGAAGGATTCTTATTCAAGGGAAATAAACTTTGCATACCTAAGTGTGCAATTCGTGAATTATTGGTAAGAGAAGCTCATGGGGGAGGACTAGCTGGACACTTTGGCATAAACAAGACTGTTGAATTGTTGCAAGAACATTTTTATTGGCCAAGGATGGTTGGTGATGTACATGCTATTCTTGCTCGTTGTGGTACTTGTCAAAGAGCCAAGAGCACGTTTCACAAGGGTTTGTATACTCCACTTCCAGTGCCACAGAGACCTTGGGAAGACGTGAGCATGGATTTCATTGTGGCCTTACCTAGAACACAGAGAGGCAAGGATTCAATCATGGTGGTGGTTGATAGGTTTTCCAAGATGGCGCACTTCATAGCTTGTCATAAAACTGAAGATGCAATTGGCGTGGCTTCTCTATACTTCAAGGAGATTGTTAGGCTACATGGCATACCAAAAACGATCGTTTCTGATAGAGATAGTAAGTTTTTGAGCTACTTTTGGAAAGGTTTATGGAAATTGGTAGGTACTAAGCTCTTATTTAGCACCTCTCATCACCCACAAACTGACGGACAAACAGAGGTTACAAATAGAACAATTGGATCATTGTTGAGAGGATTGGTAAGCAAGACTGGTAAAGATTGGGATGTGAAGTTGTGTCATGCAGAGTTTGCATACAATAGGACTCCAACTTATGCTACTCAACACTCGCCATTTGAGGTAGTATATGGGGTGAATCCGCACGTTCCTATAGACCTAATTGATATTCCAAAGAATGAGTATATACATGAGGATGCACAAAAGCAAGCTGAGAATATGATGAAGCTACATGCGCAAATCAAAGCAAGGATTGAGAAGGTCAATGAGATGTATAAGAGGAATGCTAATAAACGACGCAAACCTAGGTCCTTCAATCCATGTGATTTGGTTTGGGTGCACCTCAGAAAAGAAAGGTTCCCTGGCAAACGCAAGCACAAGCTCATGCCTAGGGCAGAGGGTCCTTTCAAGGTTTTAGAGAAGTATGGTGACAATGCTTACAAGCTAGATATTGGAGATGAATATGACGTGGCTAGCAACCTTCAACATTGGGGATTTGAGTCCTTACTTGGATGATAAGCAGATTCAAGAATTGAGGACATTCCTTTAAAGGAAGGGAGGATGATCGGAAGCAGATTCAAGCATTGAAGAGAAAGAGTTGATTCTAAGTGTCCTGAGATTCAAGGGTGGTGTTCTAAAATTCAAGGGTGGCGTTCATTTGGGCTACATGGCTTTGGATTAGCTCATGGTCATGTGTTGCATAACACTCATACTTGAATAAGGCCACAAGCCACTAGGCGTTCACTTGGTGTTCAAGGCTAGCTAGGCGTTTCACTTGGCGTTCAAGTCTAACTAGGCGTCACTTGGCGTTCAACACTGGAAAGGAAGGTTTATAAGTTGGATTCAGCATTGACAAAGCATAGTTGGCGTTCAAAAGTGGCAAGTGTAAGATGGCGTTCAAACACTTGGGAGTATAAGTTGGCGTTCAAGATGGCGAGTACTTTGATATTTTCCAAGTTTGGGCAACAAGTTATCTTGTATGATAGTTAAAATCTGATAATTATCTTGTTAAATAGTTATTTAGATAAGTTGTAGGTTATTTTCGTGAGTAGTTAGTTTGATAGAGTTGTTAGGCAAGATAAGATCAACTTACAATAATGAGGTGGCATACTTATCAAGTTGTATGTTTATCTTGTGAAGGCCGGATTTACTAGGATTAGTGTGTCTTTAGGAGTTGTTTTATTTCCTAGATAGTTTAGGGAGTTTATCCAAGATTGTTTAGGAGTCCTAAGGTATTTGTACTATAAATACCCATGTTTTATTCAATAAAATTCAGATTACAAGTTTACAAACAAATACACATTGTGTTTTACGAGTGATTTTGTGAGGTTTTTTGCACGAAATTCTTCAAAGGTTTTCCGAATAATTTTGAGAGTTAAAAGCTTCAATTATTCACCATTGTTTTAGTGTTTGTGTTGAGTGTTCACATAAACAATAAAACGCCCTAGAGTTTAGATTGTGAGTGTTCCTATCTAAAGCTAGGATTTCCGGAATTACGAAGCATTGTGAGTGTTCCTTTGCAACGTTTTTCTACCCTATCAATCTATCTTGAGTCCAAGCACTTAGTTTAGACCTAAGATATAGATCAACTTCCCCTTAGGAAGATTTAATATGACACTTCCCCTTAGGAAGTATTAATTCAACTTCCCTCTTCTGTGTCATTCTACGTTCAACTCGGCAAACTAGGAAGCTTAGGCTTTGGAAGTTGCAAGTTGAACCGGGGGGTGGGGGGGGGGGGGCACAAGAGAGGAAGTATTGTTTGATGTCTCCACCTAGGAAGTTGTAAGTAGTGGCTTTCCCACTTTGTGTCAATGTACGTTCAAGTCGGCAAACTAGGATGTACACAAAGTGGGAAGTTATTGATTTTGCTCTGAAAGTTGTTCATCTTAGTAGGATCTGTTGAATATTCCTTTATACTCTTCTAACACTCATATTTTTCAGGAGACAAGCAAGCCTTCTGGGAGGAAGCCAAAACCCTCCCACAAGAGAAAGAAGGAGGAAGCACAAGAAGCAAGAGGTACAAGCTCAAAGAACAGCAGAAGAAAGGGTGCTTCCTCCAAAGCTGCTGCTACTCCCATTGAGCTTACCGAGTAAAGTCCCCATACTTCCTCCCTTTCCGGGAAGAGCGCCTTTGTGATTGGGGAGAGTGATTTCATGATAGGAGTGAGGAACAAAACTCCTCCGACTGAATAAGATAACCCCTTGGAGAGTGACAATGGGTTGGGTGATCCTTTGACTGCCTTAACCATTCTCCAGAAAGAAAGCATTTCTGCCACTCCCCTCAACACAATGCCTGCTTCCCAATAAGCTGGCGTTTCTGAACCTCCTTCTTCTCCTCATGATGAGGATCCTGTTATTGGACTCTCCAAATATGTTGAGAGAAACATCCCTGAAAGTGTTAAGGCACAGGCTAGAGCTTGTGGGGGTAAGTTTAGTCATAGATTCTATCAAACTATACACTCATCTTCAGATACCATTAACTCTCCCAGGAACCTTAATGCCATAGTTTTACCGGTTCCCTTAACAGATGAGGCTGAATCCCTCAACTTCCTTGATGACGAGGAGGATCTCCCTTCAACTAGCAAAAAATCTGACTCCAACTACAAAAGAGGGTTGATTAGGGAGATCTTAAGCTATGGAGAACTTGTGTACAAGGAGTCACTCAAGGGATCTGTCAGAGGCCACCTTCTTCCCATCTTCAATAACCTCTCTGAGGTATGCTTCCAACAACTGTGTTATTTTCTATTCTCTTCCCATTATTATTATCTTATCTACTGACTCTTTGTTTCACTTCCCTTGAAGTCTATGTTCCGCCTGGAACACTTGGCCAAACTCTAAGGTTCCATGAAGGCTGAAAATAAAAAGTGCATGGAATTCTATGACAAAGCTACTACTTATGTAGTGGCTCAAACAAATAAGATTGAGGCCAAATGGCAGCATGCAATGAATGCTTTCTCCAGAGATCTCCACAAAACTAAGGAAGACTACCAAGTAGTCTTGGAGAGGAGCATGGAACTGGCTAACCAGATCCAAGCTGACAAAGAGACTGTGGAGAAGGCTTCTGCTGTCATTGCTAACCAAGGCCGCGTTGAAAAAGACGCCAAGGATGCCATGGAAGAGGCCAAAAGACTCAGAGAGGAAGTAGATGAGCTGAAGAGGAAGCTCAAGGAAGCTGAGGAGGAAAAGGAGAAGCTAAAAAATGACAAGGAAGAGGCTGAACAGAAGATCTCAACCACTGCTGTTGAGAAGTACATGGAGGGTCAAGCTTTCCTTAGAGAAATGTGCTTAGAAGCTTGGGGAATGGGGTTAGAGGAATATCTAGCCTTTGACTCCTTTGAAAGAAGATTGAACTATGTCAACATGGTTCATATCAAAAAACAAGCTAAAGCAACTCCTCCTCCTTCCTTTGACTATTCAGAAGAAGAAGAAATTCAAGAAGGGAGTGAAGATGAAGAAGAAGAGAGTGTTGAGAAGGAGAAGCAAGAAGAAGAAGAGAAGAGCAAAGAAGCTTCAGAAGTCCATAATGACAAACATCAAGGATGATGCTCTTCTTCAAAATTTTAATGATTGTGTTTAACTTGTTTGAACAATATTAGCTTAGCATATTTTGAACAGTGATTTCAGTAGGAACACTTTTAAAGTGTTTCTTGTAATATTTGATTTAAATTTCTTTCAATGCAGTCTTTGCTTGATTTCTTGCTTATTCCTTGATCACTCTTGGTTCATCTTCTCAAGGTTCCCCATGGGATCTTGCATCACATGTTTAAAAAATATGAACTCTTAGTTCACCTTCTCAAGGTTCCCCATGGGATCTTGGGAACTTTACTTAGGATTTCCCTTAGGAAATTCATAACTACTCATCCACTAAGCTTAATACTTATTGTTCCCCTATGGAGAATACTTCCTCATAAGAAGTATTTTAAATGTAACTTTGAAATTTTATCTCCTTTTTCCATTTCTGATAGGCTAGTAAGGTTCTCTTTGCCCCAAATTAAGCTTCAAGTTTACCAGGATCAGCCTTTTGCTGAGATCCCTAACTTTACAAGAAGTTATAGTATTGATTGCCCTTAAACTTAAGGAATCGAAGCAAGTATTATAGATTTTTAATCTTAATGCCCTTAGCATTTTCAAGGACTCTTAGTCAAATTTTTAAGACACTTGGTCTAATTGTAAGACCCTTAGTCCTACTTTTAAGACACTTGGTCTAATTGTAAGACCCTTAGTCCCACTTTTAAGATATTTGGTCTAATTGTAAGACCCTTAGTCCTACTTCCTTTGTCTTAAGTCTCTTTTTGCTTAAGTAACAAAGTATGACTTTGGGATCTTGCCCTAGTCTTACCCTAATGGGAAGTCATAAGATTCACCAGGGCTCTAGGGTCTTACCCTAGCCTTGCTTAATAAGCAAAATAAAATTAAATAAATTAAATTATCACACATGCAGAAATAGAGTTTTCATTAATTATGGTCCGTAGCCAATTTTAATACAATTGTAAACTCCAGTTTCTATAAAAAAGATCAACTTAGACCTTATTTATATGGCCATAGCTTATTCATCTGATTCTGTAAATCAGGATTACATGTAATACCTCTTTAAGTTATTAGCATTCCAAGTTCGTGGCAGCTCATAACCATCCAAACTCTTCAGTCGATAAGTACCATCTCGCACAATTTCCACAATCTCGTAGGGACCTTCCCAATTTGGAGTCAACTTGCCTTGCTCATTTGCCCTTCCTATGGCTTCCATTTTCCTCAAAACTAGATCTCCAAGCTTCATGGGCCTATTATTAGCCCTTTTATTATGTTCTCTAGCCATCCGAAGCTTGTACAATAGATGTCTAAGCAAGGCATTACCTCTCACTTCAGGTAAGGTATCAAGAGCAGCTTTCATCAATTCCCAATTGGCATCCTCATTATACCGCATCACTCTGAGAGTAGGTTCACAAGTTTCTATGGGAAGAATAGCTTCAGCTCCGTACACCAACATGAAGGGAGTTTCTCCGGTTGAGTTCTTAACGGTGGTCCTTATCGACCATAAGACATTGTACAATTCATCGACCCATAATCCATTAGCCTTCTCAAGCTTCTTCCTCAGTCCATCACTGATTATCTTATTGAAAGCTTCAACTTGTCCATTGGCCTGAGGATAGCCTACGGAAGCAAAGTTAGCAGAGACGCCCTGGTCTTCTAACCATTTTCTCAATTGTGGTATCTCGAACTACAGACCGTTATAAAACACAATAGATTGCGGAACTCCAAATCTTATGATGAGGTTCTTCCATATAAACCACTATACATCCGAGTGTTTGATATTCTTCATCGACTATGCCTCCACCCATTTTGTGAAGTAGTCCACAGCTGCCAACACATACTTTCTTTGCCCCGAGGCCTGAGGGTATGGACCAAGGATGTCCATGCCCCACTTGGCAAAAGGAAGTGGACTGATGATTGGGCTTGAAACATTAGCTGGTTGGTGGTGCAAATTTCCATACAACTGACATCTCTTACACTTCTTGACGTAATTTATAGCATCTTGCCTCAATGACGGCCAGTAATACCCTGTGCGAAGTGCCTTTTCAGCTAAGGCTCGTCCCCCTATATGAGACCCACAAAACCCCTCATGAATGTCTTCCAAAACTTCTTTACCTTGCTCGGGAGTGATGCACTTCAATAGTGGACGAGTAAACGATGTCTTGTATAATTGCCCTTGTCATAGCACAAACCACGCATCTCTTGCCTTGACATACTTAGCTTGTCGTGCATCGGCTGGCAAAGTTCCATCTGTTTTATAAGCGATGATTTCATCCATCCAGGTACTTCCCCTGCTAATGAAGTTTACATCTCTTTCCTTGTCAATACTCTTCTTTTCCTTAACTTCCCAAGAAACAGTTCGGGGTGAGTCTCCTATAGCAGAACTAGCTAACTTGGACAGGGCGTCAACCTGATTGTTCTCGGATCGGGGAACTTGCATTAACTCAAAACTTTCGAGATCCTTAACTTCTTGCAACATATGCAAATACTTGCTCATGCCCTCATCACGGGCTTCATAGTCTCCCATGTATTGACTCACAATCAGTTGTGAATCAGACATAGCCTCTATCTTCCTAGCACCAGCGGCTTTACACATCTTAATTCCTGCAATTAAGGCCTCATACTCAACTTTATTGTTCGAAGCTTGAAATTTGAACCTCATTGCATACTCGTACAAATCTCCTTCAGGAGATTTGCATATGATTTGCGCTCCACACCCATTTTGGGTGGATGATCCATCAACATGCAGTGTCCAGTGATCAATACTTGGCTTCTCGATCTGTGGCCTGGTCATTTCAACAATGAAGTCGGCAAACGCTTGTCCCTTAATCGCTTTCCTAGGCTCATACAAAATCTCAAATGAACCCAACTCGATAGCCCACTTAAGCATCCTACCAGAAGATTCTTTAGTTAGGCATGACTTAAGCAGCTGATCAGTGTAAACAATGATTTGGTGGGATAAGAAGTAGGGCCTCAGTTTTTTGCTTGCTAAAAACAATGCTAATCCAAACTTCTCAATCGTGGCATATCTCAGTTCGGCTTTCTGGAGAATATGGCTGACAAAATAAACTGGAAGTTGAACTCCGTCCCTCTCAACCAACAAGACAGCTGAGAGTGCATATTCAGATATAGCAAGGTACATATACAAAATTTCTTTTTCCTTGGGGCTTACCAACTTGGGAAGAGAATGGAGATGATCCTTTAATTTAATAAAGGCTTCCTCAGCTGATTGAGTCCATTCAAATTTGTTGGCTTTCTTCTTGATCGTATCAAAGAAGAAGTGGCACTTATCTCCTACCCTTGACAGGAACCTTCCCAAGGCTGCTAAGCATCCAGTTAACTTCTGCACTTCTTTAACACTTTGGGGAGAAGTTATATCCAACACGGCCTTAACCTTGTCTGGATTGACTTCAATCCCCCTTTTGTCAACAAGAAACCCCAGGAATTTGCCTGATGTGACACCGAAAACACACTTCTTCGGATTCAACCTCAACTTATACTTCCTCAGAGTTTCAAAAGTTTCCTTTAAATCGGCTACATGATCCTTGGATTCCTTGCTTTTGACGATCATGTCATCAATGTATGTTCCATATTCCTTCCCAGTTGTTGCTTGAATACTTCATTAACTAGTCTCTGGAAGGTAGCTGGAGCATTCTTCAAACCGAAGGGCATTCTTGTATAACAGTACAGACCTGTTTCCGCAACAAAATCTGTTTTTCTTGATCTTTCTCCCATAGAGGAATTTGATGAAAGCCGGAATAGGCGTCCATAAAACTCAACAAGGCATGTCCAGTCGTAGAATCAACCAACCGATCGATCTTGGGCAAAGGAAAGCTATCCTTAGGTTGTTTAAGTCTATGCAATCCATGCACATTCTCATTGTTTCATTAGGTTTTGGCACCAATACAACATTTGCCACCCAATCAGGATATTGACATGGACGGATGAATCCTGCTTCCAATAGCTTTTTTACCTCTTCATCTACAGCTTTGTTACGGACTTCAACAAGATTTCTTTTCTTTTGCCTGACAAGCTTCAATGCAGGCTTAACATTGAGCTTGTGAACAACCACTTCCGGATCAATCCCTGGCATTTCTTCAACTTCAAATGCAAAAACATCTTTGTATTGTCTAAGTAAGGCTCTTATCTCTGCCCCAACATGTTCGTCAGGTGCTTGTTCAATCTTGACTGTTCTATCAGGCTTCATCTCATCCAACACAAAATCTTCATGCTCACCTCCAGGTTGAGGTCTTGGGACTTGATTCAAGCTATGAACGGCCATAATTCCTCCTCCAAACCCAATGATGGGATGGTGGATTGGTTCTAAATTTGATGAATCATACTTCAACTTCCTCAAACAACTGTAACTGATTATATCAGATGAACTTCCCGTGTCAACAAGTATTCTTTTTACCTTTATATTTCCCACTTTCAACTCTACTACCAGGGATCATCATGGGGTGTTCGAACTTTGCCCCGGTCCCTGTCACTGATCAGTACTTCTGGGAATTTAATTTTAGCATCTTCCCCAGTCTCGAGTGATGATTCCCGGACTAGGCGTCGCACATATTCCTTACTTCCCTTCATAGTAGGACCTCCAGTAGCAAAGCCCCTAGAGATTACATAAACAACATCTTCCATCTCATAGCCCTCCTTTGTCACCTCATTTTTAGAGTCTGACTTCTGCTTGGCACTCTTGTCAGAGGACTTGATTAAATGTTGACTAATCTTCCCTTTAGCAGCAAGAGCTTCCAGGGTTCTCCGAAGACTGAAGCCAGCATTGGTATGATGCCCCACATCTTTGTGAAAGTAACAATATTTACTTGAATCTCGATCTTCTTTTGCGCTTCTCAATGGAGGTGGATCATCAATGTCAATTTTCCCTCGGATCTCCTTAAAGACTAAATGGAGGTCCTTAGTGAATCCAACTCTCGGCGCATTATTCTCCTTTGTCTTCCTGTTTTGATCATTCGACTTGTTTGATTAGCCAGCCATCCAAGTGGCATGTCTCTTCTGATCTTTGTTTTTTGATCCGTGATCATTCTTCTTGTCCTTGCGGGTGGAAGCGCATAGCTCCTGAGCATGGATGAAGCATTCAGCCTTCTCCAAGATCCCCTTCAAGGTTTTACAATTCCTTCTGACCACATCAAACTTAAAGGTTCCATCATGGAGCCCTCTGAAGAAGCTATCAAAAGCAACTCCTTTAGAAAGGTTAGGTATCTGAAATGATTCAAGATTGAACCTTTGGACGTAACTTGTTAATGATTCCTTCTCACCTTGCACAATTTTGGCTAAGTGCATACTTGTCTTCTTTTCACGTTTGTTTGCCATGAAATGATGTACAAAGGTTGTACTCAACTCATGGAAATTGTTGATGGATTGGTCAGGTAAACTATTAAACCACTTCTGAGCTATTCCCTTCAGTGTTGTTGGGAAATAGCGGCACCAAGTTGCATCATCCAAAANTGCGTCATCCAAACCTTGAAAATACATCAAGTGTTTGTATGTTGCCAAATGTTCTTCTGGATCAGTTGTTCCATCAAAAGCCTCTACATTAGGCATCTTAAACGTAACTGGGCGAGGAGCCATCATGATTGATGGAGCAAATGGGGTTGTCCAATTCATTGACATAGAACCCACTTTATCCCCGATGATCCCCGTAGGATCTTTAGGTACATGCTTAGCCATATAAAGCTCCTCGGGTCTCACCCTGTTCTCCCAGTATTGGATCATTTGCTCTCTTCTAGCTTGATCTGCTTTTTCAGCTTTCTTCTTCTCAATCTTGTATCTCAGATTCTCTTCATCATCACGCTTATCTGATTCAAAAGTAAATGGATGTGAATCAGACNATTCAAGAGTGAATGGATGTGAATCAGACATTTCCTTGGTTGCTGTTGTACCCGACGAGTCAGAACGACTCTGTTCACGCTGGGCTCGTTTGGAGTTCAAATATTCTCTTGCATCTTTGCTAGATGCCCTCCTTTCATTGATAACTTCTCTAGCATCCTTACTCGAAGTTCTCTTAGCCTCAAGATACCCTCTAGCATCATGATCTAATGACTTCTTGAATTCAATGAATTCTCTAGCATCGGATCTTGTCCTGCTTACTTCAGTGTGTCCTTTTTCCACCTCCCGTTATGGTTTATACTTAGGAGTGACATGATACTTTCTGAGTGTGCCCCAATGAGATTTCAATGGAGTTCTTTCCTTCTTGATTTTTTCAATTTTCTCTTGGAAAGTTAGTCTTCCTTCACCTTGATCTTCCTGATACATCTTTCCTTTAAGCTTTCTCTGACAAGGATCACCCTCCTCATGAGTTCTCTTGGAGGAATGCTCCCGTAGAGCATCCGTAAAGGACTCTTTGAGTCCTTCCAAGATACTCTTGAGTTGACCCATAGTCACGGGTTGATCCTCTATTGCATTCCCCTTAGGGGAGCCAGTTCTTTGTCCGGTTTCATAGTTCCCGGATTGATCTAGGTACTGAGTCTCATCCTCGGTTGGAAGTGAACCACCAGTCATCCTCAGGTGCCCTCCCCACAAACGGCGCCAAATGATGTAGAAATGATTCCTAGTAGGGTCTCTTCAACTGAATATGTGGAGAGGGAACTAGAGGGCTACACTTTGGACGGACAGGTGTTGACTTGTTCACTTCCTGATGGCTCGGACCTCGATTCCTACAAAACAAGGGAATAAAATCCTTGTAGGATTTTTCCCCCTCCGATGGTTAAGTAAGTATTTGTATGAGGATTAAGGCAAATTAATAATAATTAACAACTTAGTAATCTAGAGAGGGAAACTAGTGAGAGAAATTCTCTTAGTATGATGTAAGAATGAATGAAAATTGAATATTGAATGCCCCCAAAATGATGAATTTGAGGGGTATTTATAGCCTTTAGGTTTGGAGGCTAACAAATAGGACAATGACATTTGTGATTGTCTGATTGGTTGATACTTGATCAAGCCTCATGGGCTTTCATATTCAAGCCTCAAGACCCAAATTCCTCCTTTGATCCTACCTTGTAGCCTCAAATAGGATTGCGACACGTGGCAGAGGTTGCTCTTCTTTTAAGTATTTGTTTTGGACACGTGGCCCAATCTTACAATGACACGTGGCCGTGTGGAGCCCACCTTGGTGGTCTAGTCATTGCCAGGTGGCAGTGCCACTTGGTCTTTTAGTGGACACGTGGCCCAGTATTATGCTGACACGTGGTATGATTTGGCGTGCCACATCACTTTGGTTTTTCCTAGTTGTTTTGCTGTTTTAATAATTATAATTCTTTATTATTTATAATATGTTTTCCGGAAAGTCTAGAGAAGGAAGTGAGGAAATTCTAGGGTGTTACAAAAAGCGATTGAAGAACATGAAAAGAAAACTCTGGTAATTGAGGAAACAAAGAAAGTTAACATATCAGATAATGGTACACCTCGGCAAGTTAAAAGTAGCCTCAATCTCAACCCTAAGGAGACAAATGAACTCAATGCCGCTCTTAGAGACTACATGGATGCGTTTGCATGGTCATATGAGGATATATCGCATGTGGATCAAAAAATCACAGAATATCGAATTCCACTTATAGCAGTGATGAAACCGGTTAAGTGGAAGCTTAGGAAAATTAAACAAGATTTTCAAGTGAAAATCATGGATCAGTTTGCGAAACAGTCACAGGTAGGTTTCATCAAGATAGTTTAGTATGCATACTGGGTTTCAATTGTGGTTTCGGTTCCCAAGAAAGATGGCAGGGTTAGAAAGTGTGTAGACTTCTGTAATCTAAACAAGGCTACTCTAAAGGATGATTTCCCTTTTCCTCACACTGATGTCCTAGTTGATATACCGCGAATCATGCTCTACTTTCCTTTAGTGATGGCTATGCCGGCTATAATCGGATAAAGATAGCAAAACAGAATATGAAAAAGACCACCTTCACTACACCTTGGGGGCTGTATTGCTACATAGTTATGCCTTTTGTACTTAGAAATTCAACTACTACTTATGAAAGGGCTTCTAGACGTCTCCTACATGACATGATCGACAAAGAGGTAGAAGTCTACTTGGACGACATGATAGTTAAATCCAAGGATCGAGAAAGGCACACCGTCACTTTGGGAAAATTTTTGAAAGATTTTGAAATTTCAAGATGAGGTTAAACCAACTGAAATGCGCCTTCAAAGTCACATCAGGGAAACTCCTAGTATATGTCATCAGTTCATATGGTATTGAAATTGATCCATCAAAAATCAAGGCCATTGTGTCACTTAAACCGCCCCCAAATCATAAGGACATTCGAGGTTTCTTAGATCACATTCGACTCATCAACCGTTTCATTTCAAAGCTCACCTTGATTTGCAAACCTATCTTCAAGAGGCATCGGAAAGACTCTCCAAAGGAATGGGATAAGAACTGTGAAAAGGCTTTTGATGGAACAAGGAATATTTGGCTAATCCACGTACCTTAGTTCCAGCTCTACCTAGATATCCTTTGCAGTTGTACCTTATAGTGACTCAAACTAAAATTGGTGCCTTATTACCTCAAGAAATCAACGAAAAAGATTATTTTAGCTAATAAAGCAAGAAGTTCAATGAAGAAAGATGTTTCTCCCTGGAAAATTTATGTTAGGCTCTTTTGTGGGCCGCAAAGAAGCTAAGACGATATTTCCTTACTCACACAGTCCATGTAGTAAGTAAAGCATATCCTCTCAAATACTTATTCGTTGAGTGCATTTCAATGGACGAATAGTGAGGTGGATGGTCGTGTTACCTGTATTTAATCTCAAGTTCACACCTATAAAGTCCATCAAAGGCAACATTGTATCTGATTTATTTGCAATTTATCCTGATGAACCTTGCCCTTCGGATTATGAATTCCCAGATGAAGACCTAATGATGACAGAAGAAGATAGTTGGTCTTTATAATTTGACGGTCTTCAAACAAAGAAGGTTGTGGAGTTGGTGCACTGCTCATATCAGCATGGGGAGAACATATTCCCAGTTTAGTCAGTTCGAATTTGATGACACAAACAACACCGTCAAATATGAAGCTTACATCATAAGTCTTGATGCTACAGTTGCTCTTAAAGTACAAAAATTAAGGGTATACGGAGACTCCTCTCTCATCATCAATCAAATCTCAAGTAAATGGAAAGTTTGAAGCAAAAGACTTACTCCTTTTTAGATTCATATTGAGAAAATTGCTTCACAAATTGAAGACATTGAATACACAGATATGAGAAGAGAGGACATCCAGTTCGCTGGATGCAGTAGGTGGACTTGCTTCCGTGGTTAAAATTTTGGTTTAACTGTCTAATATCTCCATAGTCATTGAAAGAAGGCAGGAGCCAGCCCATGTCTCCGAAATTGAAGTAACTAATGAAGTGCATAATCTTACCTATGAAATGAATAATTCTTCATAATAGTGGTAATGTTTCCATAGGTAACGCCCCATAGGTAACGGACAGACTGAGGGCAAGAAAGCTTAAATTTTATTTTAATGGGCTGCTATAAAACAGTAACCTTAAACCCACAGCATTTAACGAGCTAAATATAGAATGCTACCTAATTTTTCAAAATAATGGGCTATATGTAGCCCGTTACAAAAAGATGCTTTAAGTAATGGACTATGAAGTGCGCGTTACCTAAACCTTGAGGGTTCATTATTGATTCCTTCAACTGAAATCAGTTATTCTGCCTGTGATCCTCCCAAAAGTTAAAACCACTTCAAGACTCTCATCTCATCTTTCGTTTCACATCCACTAAAACTGTTCCAAACTCTCTAAATTGATATCTTGAATGGCAAATTTCAAACTTAAACTCTGAATTGAAATCCCCAACTCCACCCTGAATTCGAAACCCTCAATCGATTTACAAATGTTGATGTATAAAGGTTGCTTAATTGATGTTGGTGCATTAGGCGTTTCGACTTGGTGATTTTGTTTATGATTGCAGGTTTTGTTTTTCTTTTTCATTTTTTTGATTTCAGCAAATATTAGTTTATTAATCTCGTAGCAAATTGATTTTTTTTCTTTAAACTTTGGCTTTTTAATTGATGTTCTATTCCTTTTTTAATTATTCGTATAAAGTTTTGGAGATTATGAGCAAAAAAATTTATGTATTTTCTTCTTGATTTGTTCATTTAAAAATCTGAAGTTATGATTTTGTTCGACTAAATAAAGTTTGCAATTTTTTTAATTTTTCCAATTAATGAACTTTTTGTTGTTGTGATCCACTTTGTCATCTTCAACAACTTAATCTTGCTAATTGCAGTAGGAGCTTCATGAGTTTAACNGTTTTATTAATTTCATTTAGAGAAATTGGTGTTTGTTTGCAGGTTGCTAAGTTATTGAATTGACTACAAACATAATTTATCCTCATTCAATTACTTGGGAAATAATAACTGGGGGGGTGTTGCTTGTTTGATTATTGTGTTGATTTGATGAAATTTTCTAGCATTTTATAGTTTTTAGTTATTTTGGTAAATTTGGTTTCATGATTATTCGAATTTCAAGCTGATCTGATCAATTGGGGTATCTAAATTTGGAGGATGAAAATTTTCAGGTTTTGGAATTTAAATTTGACATGATGGATTGGGTTTTGTGATTGTTTAAATTTTAAGCCAGTTTGATGAAGTGGGGTTTTATTTTTTTCGAACTTGGATCAGATTTGATGAGTTGGGTTTGCCGCTTTTTTAGATTTTTAGCTGATTTGATGATGTGGGTGTTTCTGAAGTTGTTTGTTGATTTTAGTAAGTTTGGTTTCATTTTTTGGTGTTTTCGGNTGACATGATGGATTGGGTTTTGTGATTGTTTAAATTTTAAGCCAGTTTGATGAAGTGGGGTTTCATTTTTTTCGAACTTGGATCAGATTTGATGAGTTGGGTTTGCCGCTTTTGTAGATTTTAGCTGATTTGATGATGTGGGTGTTTCTGAAGTTGTTTGTTGATTTTAGTAAGTTTGGTTTCATTTTTTGGTGTTTTCGGTATTTGTTAATGTGGATATATTGGAAACATTTTTGATGTTTTAGGAAGGGAGGATAGATGAGAATTGGAATTTGTAGTGTTCATATCTCATTACTATTATTCCTATTCTTGTTGAGAATGGGGTGTAATTTGTAAGAAGACAAAAAATGGAACACTTTATGCTTAGTTGTGCAAAGATGTGTTTTCTTCATCTTAAAATGTTTTTAGAATAGTGATTGAATTGTGGTTTTAATCTCGTCCTTTGTAAGGAGTTTTTGGCGACTATAATTAAAAAAATCTAGGTTTTTCTTTTATTCTGAAGTTATGTTTTTGTTATATTTGCATTTTGGTTAAATATTTTACTGTATCATATGCTGTTATTTGTTTTGCCTTGCTTAACTTCTATTGTTCCCTTCTCATTAGTTATTATTATTATTATTATTATTATTATTATTATTATTATTATTATTATTATTATTATTATTATTATTATTACTACTACTACTACTGCTTGATATTATTGCTATTGTTGCTGCTATTGTTTGCAAGAGCTCGGGTCGTTTGGATAGAAGGGAAAAAAGGTGTATCTTGCAATATGTGTGACAATTAATTAAGCAAGCTTTAAAATAGAAATATCTATCGTTCTTGTAACGGACATAACTTTGCGCTCAAGTGTTCAAATAATGCAATAATTTTCTTTCAAATTAATTATTTTTACAAATTCTACACAGTGGCAATATCTGAAGGGGATTTTGCCCAAAAAAAATCTTTTAACACCCTTATTGTGGACCAAGTACTATATTTAATTATGTTTTTAAATTTTTCCAAATTTACCAAAAATTTTAAGTTGAATAACAGTGCAAATGCAACACGTTTTTTTATCCATCAATATGCTCAGATCATTAATAATGCAAAATCACTCAATTTTCTTTTAATGGTGAGTGGCCAATTTAAGTTGCACGTTTTCTTTTGTTGTTTGAGGAGAACAAATTATGTGTTACATATGACTGATTATCCCTTCTGATTCAGTGAGGGGTGCAAGAAGATTGAGAAGTTTGTAATGTAATACACTGTTACTCTTTTTCTACAAAGTAGACTCTGGTATCAAAATTAACCTAATAAACAACGGCCTCAGTTGGAGGAAAAATTATAGGAAAGGGAAAAAAGTATGAGAAGACATAGTAAATATAACAATGAAATAATATCGAATTTCTATGTATGTAGGAATTAGTTAATTTTTCTTTAGTGTGTTTGTGTACTTCATATAACTCTCCTTTTTATAGTACAATAAAATGTGTATATTTTCAGCTTCCAAGGTTGAATATAATCGTTGTGGTTGAGGATGAACTACAGTTGGACTAAGGAACTATCAGTCTTAGAGTAATATGGAAAATGAGTAGAAAAAAGCAATTTAAGTGGGAAAAAGTTACTCAAGTAGATAATCTTGTTTATGCATAATTTTATACACAGAAATTACCATTTCCTTCAGGAGGATTTGATATAAGAAAGCTTACTGTCCTATGAGAAAAGAAAATAAGAATGTCAATAAGAAAACGACTATAAAATAGAGCTTTGTTACTCAAGTGGATAATCTTGACAACATCATTGAGCAATTCCACATTACTCCTCCAACCTTAAGCAGAGTTGGGAATTAGATCTATGTTGTCATTCTGCAGTGGTAATATAGTGTTTATTTCCTAGTAGGTTCCTAACTATATCAATTATATATTAGAGGGTAAATAAACGCTCATTAAAAAAAGGAAATGAGCAGATAATGCACAAGAAGCTTCCTCGATAAACTATTAAAATTTGCTTCTTATCCTTCTTCTAACGGATGATTGTTTATTTTCTTCCCCTTGCTTGTACGATGAATAAATATTAGAAAAGATGAAGACTAGTGCTCTATAAAAGTTCGTAGAAACTTGCAAAATTTTTCCATAAAATGCTGTCGTGGTCCAAGATAGATAAATAGGGAGAAAGCGAGGCTCAATTGAGTGAGATCAACTAACAAATTGGCTCTTGGGGTTCTTAATCAAGGTGGTGTTTGGATTAAGTGGGCCTAAGTTGTGCCAGAGTATTGATACAAGTATTGATCACCTGTTCGAAGGTTTGGTTGAAGCTGCTAATAGAGGTGCAACCATGGGAGAATTGATTGTTTATGGAGACTCAAGTCTAATGGGTGCATCTAGTCTTGGGATTTGCGTGTGTATAGTCACACATATCTAGGTGTTTTGCAAATCAAGGAAAGATGTTTAACAAGGGGAATAAGTTGGTTTTGCCTATGAGTTTTTATCCCATTTCACTTCATAGGGTTTTTCTCATTTTAGGCATTGAGTCTTTCAATTCATTTCTTGGTGGGTCTGAATCTTCATTTATAGCCTTAAACACATGGAAAATGACTTTTTAAAGGTTTCTTGTTTAAAATATTGAATCTTGAAAGTTTTCTTGAAGATTTGTTACAAATCTTGAAAATTGCGCATATATTGAAGAATCTTGTGTGGCGGAAATTTGAGCGATTTTGTATGGATTTCGGTATATCATATTCTGTGTAAATCTGGTTGTAATTTGCTGATTATCTTGTTTATCAAGGTATTATAAAGTTTGTTAGGATATTTTCTTAATTAGATATAGTTTGTTAGAGTTTGTTAGCAAGATGAGAATGACATGCAGTAATGATGTCGCATCGATCTTATCTTGTGAGTCATAGATGATTCATCAGGTGGACAATTTTTGTTAGCTTTGTGCGTGTGTTTTTAGTTTGTTTTGTTAGGATTTTGTTGATGATTATGACTATAAATAATCTCAACATTATTTTGTAAAAATTAAGATTTGGATACTGAAATAAAGTTTTATTTTGTTTACTTAGATAACAAAAATACCGAAAATTGGAATTGGTGGATTTTTCCTTTAGACTCTTGTGCTGATTAGTTAGTGGCTTTGAGGGTGCCTTGATTTTTAACCAAAGACTAATTAATCAAGCTAAAATTGTTAATTTTTGTGGCTAGGCCTTTAGAAATTCGTGATTTTAGTCTTCTATTCTTGTGAGTTTTTTATCATACGAAAATTCACATCAACTTTGGTGCTTTCGTTGAGAGATTAGAACGATCAATCCTTAAGAAAAATTAGATATGGAAGACGAACAATTTATAAAAAACAAGAAGGGAATTCCTTATGAGCAAGATAGAAACGTTCAAAGGGACAATGAGATCAAAGAGTTGCGCAACATGTTGGAGGAACTCATGCAATTCGTTGGAAACAAGTCCAGAAGCACAAAGAAATCAAACGAACTTGATAAGGCTAGTTCATGTTCTAGTGATGATGATTCAACTAGAGGCACACGAAAACGTAGGAGAATCATATACTCAAGTTAAAGTGATGAAGATGATAGAAAAAGGCACAAAAAACGAGACAAACCTAGGGATGATGACCGAAACTGAAAATTAGACGTTCTTGAGATCAATGGAAGTTTGGATCCTAAAGTTTTTATTGATTGGTTGAGGAGAACCGAAAGGGTGTTTACTTACCAGGAGTATGATGATTATAAGGCCTTTAAAGTAGCGGAATTAAAGCTATCATCTTATGCTAGTCTTTGGTAAGAAGGCTTGCAAAGGAAGAGAAGAAAGGATTTAAGGCCTAACCACTTCATATTACATTCTGATCATGAAGCATTGAAGCACATTAATGGTCAACAAAAGTTGAATCCAAGACATGCTAAATGGGTTGAATTTTTGCAATCTTTTCACTTCTCTTCAAGGTACAAAACGGGGAAGTCTAATGTTGTTGCTGATGCTTTGTCAAGAAGGTATACTTTGCTTGGTGTTTTGAACTTTAAGTTGCTTGGATTAGAGTTGATAACACAATTTTACGAGCAAGATGGTGATTTTGGACCAATAATGGCGCAACTTTCAAAGGGTTCTATGAGTTCCTATGTGCTACATGATGGGTTTTTGTTTAAAGGTAATCTATTGTGCATACCTAAATGTTCTATACGTGAGTTGTTAGTAAGGGAGGCTCATGGAGGAGGTATTGCTGGACATTTTGGCATTACAAAGACACTAACCATGTTGCAAGAACATTTTTATTGGCCAAAGATGATTGTTGATGTTGAGGCCATAATTGCTCAATGTGCTACTTGTCAAAAGGCAAAGGCAGCCTTTCATCAAGGTTTTTATACTCCATTGCCAGTGCCAGAGGGACCTTGGGAGGATGTTTCTATGGATTTCATTGTAGGGTTACCAAGGACAGCAAGGGGAAAAGATGCAATTATGGTAGTGGTTGATAGATTTTCAAAGATGGCTCATTTTACACCATGTCACAAGACAGATGATGCTATGAATGTGGCTGATTTATACTTTAAAGACATCATAAGGTTACATGGGGTTCCAAAGACTATTGTAAGTGATAGAGACACAAAGTTCATGAGCTACTTTTGGAAGTCACTTTGGAGGTTAATAGGCACGAAACTTTTGTTTAGCACATCTTATCATCCTCAAACAGATGGGCAAACAGAGGTCACTAATCGAACACTAGGGGTTTTGTTGCGTGGTTTGGTTAGTAAGACACAAAAAGATTGGGATTTGAAGCTTGCTCATGCTGAATTTGCTTATAATAGGTCACCTACTTATGCTACTAAGCACTCACCTTTCGAGATTGTCTATGGAGTTAATCCTAAGTTACCAATTGATTTTGTAAGTATTCCTAAAGGGGAGTTGGTACACAAAGATGCCAAGACTAAGGTTGAGTATATGCAAAAACTTCATGCAGAAGTAAGGGCTCGAATTGAGAAGGTTAATGATATTTACAAGGCACGAGCAAACAAACATAAATCACAACATGTCTACAAAGAAGGGGATTTGGTTTGGTTACACTTGAGGAAGGAAAGATTTCCAAATCAAAGGAAGAATAAACTTATGCCTCGTTGTGATGGACCGTTCAAGATCATAAGTAAAGTGGGGGATAATGCTTATAAATTGGAATTACCAGGAGAATATGGAGTCCATGCTACTTTCAACATTGGTGATTTAGCTCCTTATGTTCCTGATGACCAACTTCGAGGTTTGAGGACAAACTCTTTTGAAGAAGAGGAGGATGATACGCATATCAATGAGCAAAACTTCGAGGGTTTGGGTTTGATTGAAGGTGGAAAACAAGAAGCAACCTTGGGGGAGTTAGTGGCTTATGGAGACACAAGGCTTCTTGGGTTGGCTAGGGTGGATTTCTACGTGTGCATGGTGACATGCACAAGCTTATTCACGTAAATGTAAAGCAAGTATAGTTAGTAGTTTAGAAGTGTTGAGCTATATGGGTTTTCTTCCCACGTCATTTGATAGGGTTTTACCATATGGTGTTTTGTTATTTTCTTGATTAGTTTATGAGTCAAGGTTGATGGAATCAAGCATGAGAAACACAAAAATGGAGGTTTCTTGAAATAAAGATTGAATCTTGAAGAGTTTCTTGAAGTTCTTGAAATCGGAAGTCCAACAAAAATCAACGAGAATCAACGCAATGCATATGGCGGGATTTTTGAAAGATTTTTGAAGTTGTGGGCAACGTTGTCAACGCGGAATTTTGTGTTGTTTGACTTGGTCAACCTAGGGTTGTTATTCGGATATATAGTGGCTAGATTTGATTTGCAAAATATCTAAGATTTAGACTAGAAATCAGATTACAAAATATATGGTGCAAGATATGTATCCGGTTTTGTTAAGATTTTCTTGTTATCCTAATCTTAGTTTGTTATACCATATATCTAAGGTAGTTAGGATGTGTTTAGGATTCTGAAATATTGTGTGGCATGTTTAGCTATAAATAGGATGTAAAATACATCAATAAAATTCAGATTAGCTTGATTGAAAAACATAAGTTTTCCGGTTTTCTTTTGTTTCACGAAGTAAACAATTTTTGAGAGTTTCTTGTGAGAAATTCGATTGAGTGAGTGGTGCTTTTGCTTTATCTCACGTGAGGATAGTTCTTAGGATTTGAGGGTGCTTTGCTTTAATCAAATTCTACCAATTATTCGCCTTAGAAGTTCGAATTTGTGGTGCGTTGCTTTATCAAATTTGAAGTCTAAGTTTCCTTTGTGTGAGTGGCGTTTGTTTATAACAAAATTCACATCAATATAGGTGTGATCCTGAAGCATCTAAGGAACTCTAGCGCTAGATTGATGAATTGATGCAGAAAGGGTTAGTTCGAGAATCAATGAGTCCATGCGTAGTTCCTGCTTTACTGGTGTCTAAGAAAGATGGCTCTTGGAGAATGTGCATTGATTCTAGGGCAGTTAATAACATAGCCATCAAGTATAGATTTCCTATGCCTAGACTTGAGGATATTTTGGATGAGCTACATGGTGCAAGTTTTTTTTTTCGAAAATAGATATGAGAAGTGGCTATCATCAGATGAGAATTTGTGAGGTGGTGAATGGAAGACTGCTTTTAAGACTAAATAGGGTCTATATGAGTGGTTGGTGATGCCTTTTGGTCTGTGTAATGCACCTAGTACGTTCATGAGATTAATGAATGAGGTATTGAGGCCTTTTCTAAACAAGTTTATTGTTGTCCATTTAGATGATATTCTTGTTTATAGCAGAGACATTCATGAGCACCTAGACCATTTGAGGCAATTGTTTAGTATGTTACGCAAGCAGAAATTATATGGGAGGCAGGAAAAGTGTGACTTCTTCCAGGAAAAGATTGTTTTCCTGGGATATATTGTAAGTGGCGCAGGTATCATGGTGGACCCCTCCAAGGTTGAAGCTGTTAAAACTTGGAAGATACCTACCAGTGTGCATAAAGTCAGGAGTTTTCTTGGTCTAGCTTCATTCTATAGAAGGTTCATTCGAAATTTCACTACTATGATGGCTCCGATTACTGAATTGATGAAGAAAGGCGAGTTCAAATGGAACCAACGAGCACAGGAAGCTTTTGATGAGGTGAAAGAGAGACTTTGCAATGCACCTATCTTGGTGTTGCCTGATTTTGATAAACTATTTGAGGTTGAATGTGATGCTAGTGGCATGGGCATTGGAGCAGTTCTAATTCAGGAAAAGAAGCCTGTTTCATATTTCAGTGAGAAGTTGAGTGGCGCCCAACTAAATTACTCCAACTATGATCGAGAATTTTATTCCATTGTTCGAGCACTGGATCATTGGTCTCACTATTTACGCCCTAAACCTTTTATTCTACACTCTAATCATGAATCCTTGAAATATATTAATGGTCAACAAAAACTCAACCACAGACATGCCAAGTGGGTGGAATTTCTCTAATCTTTCACTTTTTCATCCAGGTACAAGGAAGGCAAGAGTAATGTGGTAGCTGATGCTTTATCAAGGAGATCATATCTGCTTGCTATGGTTGATACTAGAGTCCTAGGATTTCAGCACCTGAAGGTATTATATGTCAGTGATTTGGATTTTGCTGCAGAATAACAACACCCCTCCAGAAATTACACAATGCAGGATGGTTTCTTATTCAAGAACAACAAACTATGTGTTCCTAAGAGTGGAGTTTGTGAATTGCCGATAAGGGAAGCTCATAATGGCGCACTTGCTGGACATTTTGGAGCTCATAAGACTTATGATATGGTGAGTGAATATTTCTATTGGCCTTAGATGATAGGTGATATTCAATCAGTCATTTCCAAGTGTGCTACATGTCAGAGGGAGAAATCAACTTTTGTCAAACGGCTTTACACTCCATTACCAGTTCCTGATACACCCGGGGTAGTGTCAATATGGATTTTATAATTGGCTTGCCAAGGACACAAGGGGACGTGATTCAATAATGGTAGTGGTTGACAGATTCTCTAAGATGGCGCACTTTGTGGCCATGAATAAGAATGATGATGCTCAGCATGTTGCTGATCTACAATTTAAGGAGATTGTACAGCTACATGGAATTCCAAGAAGTGTGGTAAGTGATAGATATTTAAAAATTTTGTGTCACTTTAGGAAGTGTTTGTGGAAGATGGTTGATACCAAGCTACTTTTTAGTACTTCTCATCACCCTCAAACAGATGGACAGACGGAAGTAACTAATAGAACATTGGGTACTTTGTTGCGTGACCTTGTGAGTAAAATGCAAAAGGATTGGGATGTGCGCCTTTGTCATGCTGAATTTGCTTACAACCTAGCTACTTCATCCACCACAGGACATTCTCCATTCGAAGTTGTGTATGGAATCAATCCTTATATGCCCATTGATCTAATTCCATTGGCTAGGGACAAAATCCATGTAGATGCACAAAAACGAGTGGAAGTCTTCAATAAAACATGTGAAGCAGTGAAAAAGAAGATTTCTAAGATGAATGAGGTCAACAGGAGATGATGTAACAAGAAAGGAACGTTTTCCTCATAAATGTAAGAATAAATTTATGCCTAGAGCTGATGGACCTTTTGAGGTGATTGAAGCATATGGAGACAATGCCTATAAAATTGATTTGCCAGAGGAGTATGGTAATGTGAGTGCTACTTTCAATAATGGGGATCCCTCGCCATACCATAATGATGTGAATTTGAGGGCAAATTCTTTTCAACCAGGGGAGAATGATGTGAATTTGAGTACAAGTGACATATCCTATGGTGAACAATTAGTAGAACAACAAATTAACCTTATATTGAATCCTATTGGGTTTCCTAGAGATAAGTCACGGATATGGATGACTATGGTGAAGATTGATGACACTTTGGATGAGAGTGGTGGCTTCCTAACCCAACACCATTAGTCACTTATACATTGCACTGGTGGAGTAGGTGTCATTAAAAAAGTTATGTGTTATTAACTATTTAAGCACTTACAGGATGGATACAGTAGGTGATTATAGGGAACAAGTTGGTTTGGTTCATGAGTTTTTTCCCATTTCACTTGATAGGGTTTTCTCATTTTGGACATCATTACTTTCATTTCTTTAGGAGTCTTGATCATCATAATTATCCTAAAAATCATGGAGAATGGTTTCTTGAAGGTTTCTTGATTAAAAGATTGAATCTTGAAGCATATCTTGAAGTTCTTGAAAATTGCGCAAAATTGACGAAACTTCTTGGGCGGAAATTTTTGACGATTTTAATTTTCTTGGGCGTCAAGCAACTTTCGTGATTTTTATCCTTAATTCTGATGATTATCTTGTTAATTAGTTATTTAGTTAAGTTCTTAAGATATTTTCTTGATTAGATAAGTTTGTTAGAGTTTGTTAGCAAGATAAGGTCAAGATGTTGTGATAATGTGACATTCTTATCTTGTGAGTCATATTTGAGTCTTGTATGCTGAATTTCAGCCTAGTTTGTGTGTGTTTTAGGTTATATTGAGTCTTAGAAAGTTGTTAGAACTTATTCTTAGGTTGTTCTATAAATAGCTTTGAGAATTCCTTGTAAATTAATAAAGTTTCACCTTTGAATTTTCATTCATAAATTCTGGAATTCTTTGCGCAAATTTAAGTGTTTAATTTGTTCATGTTTTCTTTCATAAATTCGTGAAATCAAGAGTGAAGAACGAATTTAGATATAATTAATTACTTTCAGGAGTGTACTAATTAACCAGCTTTCAATTAAATCTGTCTAGGAGTGGAAATTTAAATCGGCTACATGTGAGTTTTGAGTGATATTTGAGAGTACCACTTAAAATCCACATCGCTTGATAACTTGGGTAGATCCCCCAGTTGACAACTTTTTCTATCCTGAAATATTTTCAACTTACAAATAGGTGGGCCCTATCATTGCATGTGTGGGTTAATCCTATATGCATGACTTTGACTTTGTCTTTCACTTTGACTTTCACTTTGACTTTCACTTTGACTTTGACGTTGGCTTTGATGTATGCATGTGATCCTATATGCAATGTGACGAATGCATAAACTGTATCCCAGTTTTGGGTGACTATGGAGGGGTACAGACTCTCTCCCCTTAAAAAAAAAGACAAAAAGAGGAGAATGCACCTACACTGGCTCTAATGCAATTTATGACCAAGGAAGTAAACACATGATGATTTGATGTTTTATAAATTTTGTGCAAGATAGAGCCACTTTGGGCATATGAGGAGCTTATTGGGCATCGAGCCCCCAACACCTAATGATAGCCCCCAAGTTTGAATATGATTAACTTTGGAAAGCATTTGATGATTTGAGACAAAGTGATAGCCTCATAAGGCATTTGTAGGGACAAAAGCGAACACTTCTGTTTGCTAGGAGCTGCATGGCCAAGATTTTTGAGGTTTTATGGTGTGAATTGAGTTTTGTGATTTGAATGTAGGAGGAAATGGAAACTATGATTGTGTATATGATTCCTCAAGTAGGTCACTTGAAGATGTTGCTTCTTTAGGATAAGAATTCTTATGATGGTGCAAGCCCCATTAATTGATGGATTGATTGGTGTGTAGGATATTGCCGACTTGAGATAGAGTTTTCATAAGAGATAGCCCCCGTGTTATGATGAAAGAGGCATGATGAAGCATTTGTGATGATCATTATATTGCTAGAGAAACCTTATGTTGATGGTTCAATGATGATGCTTATTGACTTCGCTCAAATTAAAATATGGGAACCCCTTTCATGAAGCTAGCCTCCAAAGTTGGGAAAGATGTACTTGAAGTATGTCGTGGCTATTCAAGTTGGTCACTTGAACATGTTATCTTATCGTGAGAGATGGAGACTCTTCTAATGATGTAAGACCCCAATCTTGGAGAGAAATAATTTCATGACTTGGTGCTACATGAGTTGACCTTGATGAGCAAGAGTTACACCATGATGATAATGAATTAATGAGGAATAGGAGAGTCCCGAAGGGGTGTACAAAGAAAAGCTAAGGATCAAGAAAACAAAAGTGGGTCAAACTTGTGACTCATGAGTGAAGATGATAAGAAGATCTGATGTAGTTGGCTAAGATAAGTTGGTTCAAACTCGAGTCTATGTCAGGTTCTAGACTAAAGAATTGTGCTTCAAAGTTCAATGGATATGACCTCATAATTACATTGATGTGGTCGGACCTCGAGGTGAGGCTACCTAAGTATCCTTAAGGAATCAGACCGTCATAGTTCGTGAAAATAGTGTGTGATTGTGCCCTAACTTTTTTCCTAGGTCGCCCTTTTGGGTTTTCAACCTAGCGGGCTTTGGACAAGCTCGAAGAGGGTATTGGGTTTGAGGTTGTGATTTAAGGATTTAGGCTTTTGTTTTGAACATTTTTGGAGTTCTGACATTGGCTATGAGTCTTTTGGCTTTGAGATATGTATTTTGGGTATTGGAATTTGGACTTTGATTTTAAGGTTTTACTTGTATTTTAGATTTGAGTTAGTGAGGTTGGACTTTTGTTTTAGGTTTGAAAAGTGATGGAATTTGAAGATTTGGAATTTTGACTTTTGTTTTTTTTTTTTAAGCATAAGATGGTATGATTTGAGAATGCTTAGGATGTAGGCTATGGCTAAAGGGGAAGGGTTTAACTCATAGGTACGTAGATGTGCTTTTGCCTTTTTCGTGAGATGAATTGACTTTTGATTTTGATTTTTAATTCATGACTTTCAAAATTTTCTTTTTTCTTTTTTCTTTAATTATCCTTTTTTTTTGGCACACTACTTTTCCTACGCACCATCATTAGGTTAACAAAGGTGAGGGAGATGGAGGTTGACTTAATGTTATCGAATGGCTAAATGATTGTTGTGAGTAAAGGAAAAGGTTTTATTTGGTGGTGTTTGAGGCTTTTCGAGCATGTACAATATTTATTATTTTTTGAATCCTTTTTTTTCTTAAAATTTTTTATTTTGAATGATGATGAGATCATTTGAAGCACAAGAAATATGCTATAAGAAAAAGATGAAATTTTATTAATTAAGATGAGAAGTAACAAAATAAAGGCTAAGATGTGATGACGACCTTTATCCTAATGACGCAAACTTGAACATGTGAAAAGAAAGGCAACATAAATTCTTGGTGGAGGGACTCTCCGACTCGACCTAAAGAAGACTATGAACTCTTGCTCACTATGTCGTTGATTTCACCATCGATCTTGAATGTTGCTTGTAAGTTTTACTCATCCTCTTCGGAGGAGTCATTCATGCAATCCTTCGAGTAGCTATTGGTCCATTTTTCCCCTTGATCAAGGCATCTTGGATTTCAATACCAATTTTGTAGACTTCTCGAAATGCTTTCAACCCTAAATACTTAAGGTGATTCTTGTATACAGGCAATAGGTTAGAAATGAAGATCTTAACCATCTCCCTTTCGGGAGGAGTAGTTACCATTTGAGCAACGGTTTCTCTCCAACGAGCTAGATAGGTGGTGAATCCTTCTTTTCTTGTTGCTTGAGAATCTTAAGTTCATGTTGGGAAGTCGATGCTTGAGTGTTGCACTTGTAGCGAGTAATAAAGGCATGAATGATGTCCTCCCATGTTGTTGTTTCCTTGTCAGGAAGAGAAAAGAACCACTTTTAGCAAACGGGTTCCAAAGAGAATGGAAAGATCTTGGGATAAAGCTTTGGATCAACCTTCTTCGTATCCATATAAAATTTGAACCCCCTAAGGAAGAACCGAGGGTTGTCAGTTACTTTGAATTTTGGCAAGTCCTCGATTGAGAACTTTTTGGGAAGTGAGTCTACCAAGCTCGGGGCGAGCCCAGGAGGGTTAACATAAGTATCTTCATCATTGATCCGTTTCACAATCTTTTCAGAATCTCTGATGTTGGTCTTTTCTATTTTTCTTAAGGTCGTCCATCTCGATGATGAGAGTTTTCAACATTTCATTCTCATTGGCCAAGTTGGCTTGAAGTTGTTGTAGTTGAAGTCTTCACTTCACATTGCTAAAGGATTATTCACAAATGATTTTGAATCCGATAAGATTACTTGATGAACACTTCGAGCTACGTCATTTGGCCCAAGTTATACAATGTCTTGTTCTACTCAATTGTCGTCCCTATCCAAGTTAAGTTGATGACTCTATCCTGCATGAGGCTTAATTGGAATTATATTTTGAAAATGTCTCATGGTTTACTTCCTTCGAACTAGACTCAACGCATGACCTAGCATGGTCACTCCTTGTCCTACATGAATGTAAATTTGAGGCACCTCATCGTCTTTGATTTTTATTGTTACTTTTTTTAGAGGATAGAGGTACTTTTATAATTATTGGATGAATAAAATGCAACCTATGGGGTTCTATATGACAAGATGAACCTTTTGACCACTATGGAGCAACCATGATCTATTTGAGACTCACTATTCTAATGTTTTCACATGTTAGTTCATGCAAAACTAGGGCCCAATGTAAGTTAATCATATATACACATTAAAGGCAAATTAGCACATAGTCACGCCTAACATGAGGTCAAGTCCACACCTAGCCAAGGTTCTAAAAGGGTGACTACAAGTAAGGCTTATGGTGTCAAAGATGGTACCAAGACTAGGGTATGTCCAGTTATCTACACCACAACTTAGTGGTGATCCAAGTTGGACATCCATTATGAATCAAATAGGTTATATGATCCACGCGCCACGGTTGGGATGGACTTCAATGAAGAAACGGCCTAGGTAGGTCAACTAACCATCCTTAACATCGGTCCCACGGGGGTGTCTCAAGTATAGAACACACTTTAAGAGACGTGTATCCTAAAGCAAGGCCCTCACGTGGGATTTGCATTCATTTATGCCTAGTAAATGTCATGTAAGTTTGATTGCATAGTGTTAGTATGGTTGGCTTAGATAGTGAGTCACTATGTCCCCCAAGTCCTCGATTGAGAAATTTTTGGGAAGTGAGTCTACCAAGCTCGGGTCGAGTCCAGGAGGGTCAACATAAGTATCTTCATCATTGATCCGGTTCACAATCTTTTCAAAATCTCTGACGTTGGTCTTTTCTTTTTTTCTTAAGGTCGTCCATCTCGATGGTGAGAGTTTTCAACATTTCATTCTCATTGGCCAAGTTGGCTTGAAGTTGTTGTAGTTGAAGTCTTCACTTCACATTGCTAAAGGATTATTCACATATGACTTTGATTCCGATAAGATTACTTGATGAACACTTCGAGCTACATCCTTTGGCCCAAGTTATAAATTGTCATGTTCTACTCAATTGTCGTCTCTATCCAAGTTAAGTTGATGACTCTATCCTCCATGAGGCTTAATTGGAATTATATTTTGAAAATGTCTCATGGTTTACTTCCTTTGAACTAGACTCAATGCATGACCTAGCATGGTCACTCCTTGTCCTAAATTAATGTATGAATTTGAGGCACCTCATCGTCTTTTGATTTTTATTGTTACTTTTTTTAAGACGATAGAGGTACTTTCACAATTATTGGATGAATAAAATGCAACCTATGGGGTTCTATATGACAAGATGGACCTTTTGACCACTATGGAGCAACCATTATCTATCGGTGACTCACTATTCTAATGTTTTCATAGGTTAGTTCATGCAAAACTAGGGCCCAAGTTAATCATATATACATATTAAAGGCAAATTAGCACATAGTCACGCCTAACATGAGGTCAAGTCCACACCTAGCCAAGGTTCTAAGAGGGTGACTACAAGTAAGGCTTATGGTGTCAAAGATGGTACCAAGACTAGGGTATGTCCAATTATCCACACCACAACTTAGTGGTGATCCAAGTGGGACATCCATTATGAATGAAATAGGTTATATGATCCACGCGTCATGGTTTGGATGGACTTCAATTAAGAAACGACCTAGGCAGGTCAACTAACCATCTTTAACATTGGTCCCACAGGGGTGTCTTAATTATAGAACATACTTTAAGAGACGTGTATCCTAAAGCAAGACCCTCACGTGGGAATTACATGCATTTATGCCCATTGAATGTCATGTTAGTTTGATTGCATATTGTGAGTATGCTTGGCTTAGAGAATGAGTCATAATGCCCCCCCCCCAGCGCATATAACAGGCTCTACTTGTTCTCATATGTAATTCCACAATCACAATATCGAATTATCACATTCATATTTCCGGTTTAGACCTACAAACACGTATGGAAATAAGGCTAGGCTGGTTTGGGTTAATGCAAATATAAATTCCATTTTATCATGCGTGGGTGATCGCTTTAGGATTAAGTTGATTTTAATCTTGTATTAGTGGAAACATGCGGTGATTTAGGATGGATCATATAAATCCTAAAGCAAGATTTCTACTTAAGATTGATTTTATTTTATAAGTTGAATCATCAATTAGTCAATGTTACATGAATATGAATTTAAGACATGTCAATTATCTAACAAAGCAATTAATTCACATATACATGCAAACTAACTCCTTTGAAGAACTCAAGCTGATGGATTTGATGTTGTTGGCCTCATTTGAAGTACCTTTCGTGCAAGTCGACGACCCTTTAGAACCGAGAGTTTAAAGAACCTTAATTAACTAATAATAATAATGTTACGTGCTTGGTGCGGTTTTCGAAGGAGGGCACAAAAACCGAGGGAGTTTTAGAGAGAGAAAGTGATGAGTTAGAGAGAGAGAGTGTGAGCTGATGATGAAGTTCGAAGGAGGGGTATTTATAGGGTTGGAAGTGACGTAAGTGAGCACCAGGGCGCTGGAGGAGCGTCAGAACGCATAGTTAACCACGCTAGGGCGCAGCACCTGCTCCATGGCGCTCGAACCCTTAATTTCCAATTTTCCCTCGGTGAATCTCCTATGATTCCTAATTTCGCATATTTACTTCCATAAACCGAAATATATCTATATATTACAAAATAATACGAAATTGACTTCCATAAAACATTTTATTTACTTCTATAACCTAGAGTTTCCATAAACCGAACAAACCTTTCTAGAAGGTTCATCGAACCCGGTCACATTCATACGCTTAAATCAATTCTTGTATTTTCGAAAATGAAATAAAAAAGATGAAGTGAAAATAAAGCTAAAAATGAGAGAATAGAAAATAAAATGAAAATAAAAATATTTTAAGCGTATTTCAAACGTTATAGCTCATCACCGGTCAACCCCTTTCAACAACAGGTTTTACTTATTTATTTATTGTCAAGCAATCGGCTTTCAGGAATCGGACATGTTTGCGACATGGTACACGATAATCATTAGCCGTTGTATGGGACAAAATTTAGGTGTCTACACCTATGCCACATAAAGTGATGGAATTCTAGTGCATTAAAAATAAAAAAGAGTACAACGTCTTGTACCCCAATATGAAGTCATAGATCAATGTTCCATACGTCTCCCCTCATTGTTCATTCTCAAAGTATATACGTTCCAAGAGTTCTGGTGCGAATCCTCTTTCACTTTACGTGATTAACCGGTTTAACAATATTTTGACTCACACATAACAACACATAATAGCATGCATGACATCAAGCAAAACCATATTAATTATCTTGAATTTAAAGTGATTCTAAAATAGTTGTGTGTGTCTTTTATTTGAACTAAACTACCTCACCACACATTAACTATGAGTGGCTTACTATTTATCGTCCTTGACCACACAATAAAGTGTGAGTGGCTACATTTATATCAGTATTTGCTCATTAACTTCTAATAATCATGTGAATAGAAATTCACAACTTCCTTTAA
Source organism: Suaeda aralocaspica (assembly GCA_016808085.1). Classification (NCBI taxonomy): domain Eukaryota; kingdom Viridiplantae; phylum Streptophyta; class Magnoliopsida; order Caryophyllales; family Amaranthaceae; genus Suaeda; species Suaeda aralocaspica. The sequence continues at coordinate 643,134 of PYUH01003982.1, read as the reverse complement.
TTTATCGTTAATTAAGTAGCTAATTAGCTTAACATACATCTTTTCTTCCTCATTAACTATTGGCCAACTTTACAAATAATTAAACATTTCATTTACTCATGATAAAATTAATAATGCTATAAAAGTGGAATGTCAACACACTATTAAAATCATACTTCCATACTAGCATACTTCTTATGCAAGTCAACTAAACAACAATTTAGATACGCATTCATAACATGTAAAGCCATCAGCCAAGCATAAAATCTACTTTTACCTCGCCTTTAGTACCTACGTACCTTGTAAAGTAGTGGTGATTCGCCATAATTGCTAAAAGTCAATTATCTTGAATTCTCCTACATAGAAAAAATCGAAACTAAATTAAAACCTTTTTGACTAACCTCTACAACAACTCTAAACTAACCTTTTATATTGCAAACTTGTCCAAAACGTTCCTTATGTGGTCTCTATTCGATTCCATTCTTTATTAATTTTTCTTTTGCAAAACACTTGGTTTTCAATAATTTTCAAAAAATGGCGGCTTTATAAAACTTCTTAAAAATAATTTAAAACTCTTCTAAATATCATATTTTCATCATAAAACATTATAGTCATGTCCTAAGATCATCGTAAAATATTTTGATGCATTAACAGTAATTATAACTAACTATTTCACGTATTACTTTTTTTAGTAAGCATGAACACGTGTTAATAAAAATTTACAGCTTTATTTATTTATTCAAAACTCATCAAAACTTCATAAATCAAGCATAAAGCTCTTTTACAATCTATTATCATCATTATACATCTAATCTATGGTTTCAATGTTTTTCTTGTAAAGTAAAACATGTTCATAATATTTTTACTCCATGTTTTCATTATTTTAAAAATTTTATAGTAATATTAAACCACTTTAAAACCCTTAAAAACAAATCTAAACTTCATAAAACCATCACAAATTCATACTACAACAATTCATGATCATAATCTAAAAGTTTAGACCATTAAAAACCATCAACTACAAATTTCATGATTTCATAAACCCTAATTTAAAATTTCATGATCAACTTTATAAATTCATACTTTAAACATAATCACAACTTTATAAAACATGATTAGAATCACAAAAACATGATTAAGCATAATTATAAACATGAATTTTGCAAGATTGAATCACAAAAACATGATTAAGCATAATTTCCTCTTTGATTTTGTNTTGTTTGATAATTTCCTCTTTGATTTTGAGGGCAACGTCAGGCTTCATACGCCTTAACTTTTGTTTGACGGGTTTAATTGTTGGATTGAGCGGAATTTTGTGTTCCGTAATTTCATGATCTGTGCCAGGCATATCTTTGTAGGACCAAGCAAAAACATCATTAAATTCTTTGAGCGTGTTTATTAAGTCCGTGCGCTCTTGTAAATTAAGAGTTAAGCCAATTTTTAGTTCTTTTATATCTTGTTCATTACCGATATTAATGGATTCAGTTTGTTCTATTACAGGCGTGCGATTTTCAAATTCTTCCATGAACTTTATTATCTCAACTGGTTCATCATTAGTTGATTTTTCAGATGAATTAATTATTGCAAGACAATTATAAGGGGAGTGGGGAGGAGAGCGTGGATAAGCAACAGTTGCATAATTATTGAAATCATCAAGGAGTACATCAAAGAGGGACTCAATTCCCTTAGAGCTTAAATCTAAATTAGGAACGGGAGGAATCGAAGGAGCAGACATAGCTGGATTTCTTATGACACTAATATGATCTTTGGATTCGGACTCAAAATCAGACTCAAACTCAAACTCAGACTTAGGATCTTCGATAATTTGTCCCTCCCCGGTTGAGATAGTAATTTTGGCCCCTTTAGTGTTGATCCACTTCAAGGTCTTTCTCCATCCGCGCTCGACGTTCTCTGAATGGGAAATGAGTAAAGCGGGGTTGAACTTTTCATCTTGCATAGCCTTCTGAATTACTGCAGCTTCGTCTCTCAATGGGTTCCGTTCCAGTCCAAATAACAGACCAAGGGCCCATTTGTCTAAACACTCTAGTTTGGAGTATTTGGTGGGAAGAGAGTATTGTGCTCTCTCTTCTAGAAAGTAGCAATCATGAAATATTTCAAATCCAGGAATTTGTTTCTCGTTTTGAACCAAGGGTTCAGGGAAGCCATAACAGGGGTAATTATCCCCTTCCTTTACAAACTGCCCGTTTAGAGTGAGCTGGTAGGAAGGGATAGAGGTAGTAATTCCCCTTTTGGCGTTGGCTTTTCGAGTTACTTCTTCAACCATGTATCTTTTTAATTCCTCTTCTGTCGGTTCATACCCCAAACCGAAGAGGTTAGGTGTGGCTTTGACTTTAGGGAGATGAGTGATCCTCCCTTCCTCCTTTTGCTCCTAAAGGCATGCAAGAAAATAACCATTTTTAACTAATGGCGTTCACTATTACACTAGCATGGGGATCAAGTTGTAAGTCTTCTGATTCAAGGAGAGCGATTTCTTCAGGAACAAATCCCCACAAATCTTCCACATCTTGATCATGGGATATTTTTAGCAGGGATTGATCCTCCATGGTTACTCTGATTGGAGAAGCATTAATGGTTATGGGCACGCCTTCATGTATGAGCTTGACCTTTTGATGGAGCGATGAAGGCACCGCACCAAGCATGTGGAGCCATGGGCGTCCTAGAAGCAAATTGAAGGATGATTTTACATCGATGACATGAAATTCAACTTTCTTCCTTATTCCACCGGTGGACATATCAAGAGTTATGACTCCTAAGACCTCTCGTCTCGTGTTATCATAAGCTCTTACTCCTTGCAGTGATGGGGAAAATGCTTCTTTTTCTATGCCGAGATGCTTGGCAGTTCTTAATGGGCAGACATTGACTGCAGACCCATTATCGACTAATGTCAAGGGGACGTTTTTATTCAATATCCCAGCAGTTAGGTAAAGGGCCCTGTTATGAGTAGTACCTTCCGGAGGGAGATCCTCTTTAGGAAATTCAATCATTTTCTTTGGTCCATTTGACAATAGACTTACTAGATTTTCAGGTGTAGTGTCAGGAGAAACATTTAATGCATTAAGTCCGTTCAGTACAGCTACCCTATGATCTCGAGAAGAAGCTAATAATTGCCAAATGGTTACGTCGGCTTTAGTCTTTTGCATTTGCTTAATGAGAGGATTATCATTGCTCTCACTAGAATTTTGGGCTTGTGATGAGCCAGTATTTGTTTGGACTGGAATTGAGTCTTTGTTGACTTGGACCTGAGATGGGCCTTTGTCATTATCAGGTTGATAAGCTCGTCCGGAACGAGTAAGATGCTGAACATTAGACACAACTTCTGTAGGATCTTGATACCAATCATTTTTTATAATTTCTAGATTAAGCCCGAGAGTTGTGTTGGCACTGAGGTTGGTGATATAAGTATCCTCAACATTATTTTCCCATATGCCACATACATGATCGTGTAAGCCTAATACTTCCTCTAAAACATTATCAACATTATCATTATTGGAAGTGATAAATTTAGAAGGATCAAAATTATCGCTAACACAATCAATGGCTAGAATAGATGATCCACCAAAAGGATTGGTGATATTATTCGGCTCGGGAGGTAAAGGTAAACGCCTGTCTTCAACCATGTCTTGAATGACATGTTTAAGGACCCAACATTGTTCAATATCATGCCCTTTTCCTCTATGGTATTTGCACCATGAATTAGTATTCCATTTTGGGCTTCTCTTGTCCTCTGGTGGGTCAGGAGTTGGCCCAATTGGATGTAAAGCATTTTGGCTTTGAAGTCTGTCAAGAGCTTGAGAATAAGTCATGCTGATAGGAGTGAATCTTCTATCTCGAGGCCACCTCTTTAATTTTGATGGACTTGGACGAGAAGCTTCTAAAGCATTGACTTCATTATTTTTGGAAGATTCACCCTTTTTATAGGTGTAGTTCCCCTTATAAGCCTGGGGCTTCGACTGTTTTTTCAATAAATCGTTCTCAATTTTGATCCCGACATCATACACTCGTTTGAAAGAGTCGATGCCTTGATATTTGAGATGTACTTGATAAGGCTCGGACAGGTTGTCTACAAACCTTTCAACTAATTCAGCATCTGATGGTTTTTGGACCAAGTGGGTCATCTTTTCCCTATAACGAGTGAAGAAGGTAGTGAACCCTTCATCAGCTCCTTGTTTTAACACTTCGAGTTCTCGGAGTGTGACTTGGAATTCCATGTTATCTTTGTATTGATCAATGAATTCCTTAGTAACAGTATCCCAGTTTGAAACCCGATCTGTGCTAAGAGAGTAGAACCAATTCTGTGGAATGGGTTCTAAAGAAAGAGGGAAGATCACTGGATAGAATACAGGATCAACCTTTTTGATGGTCATGGACCCAATAAAGCTCTTAAGGTGATTGACTGGATTACCAGTCACCTTGAACTTTGGAAGAGTAGAAGGATCGAACTTCTCAGGGAGAACAGCCTCTGTGTTAGGGATGTTGGCAGCCTCAAATTGATATGATTTGCCACCCATTGAAGAACGATGAATGAGATTTTCAATCTCTTTCTTTTTCCTCCTTTCCTCCTCTTGCCTTTTGGCTTCCATTTCAGCCAAATGTTTCTTTTCAGCAGCACGTTCAGCTTCAATTTCAGCAAGGCGTATTTTTTCTACTTCTCGTTCAGCCTCCATCTTATTAAGACGCATCATCAGAGCATTCAATGTAGCATTCATATTTTCTTCTTCACTCATACTTGGACTTGGAGAGGACGAAACANCTTGGAGAGGACGGAACGGAACTTGAGGAACAAATTGGAGAATTTAGAGTAATGAACCCGAAATCTTCACAAATATCCTCTAAGGAATTTGAGATGAATGATGATTGTTCGTCACTACCTAACCTTTGTAAACGTTGATCTGGATCGCGACACCAAGCAGTTGAACCAGCCCTTTACGAAAAAATTTCAAGCCATTCAGAAAAGTATTTATTTCCATTTTTCGAAAAAAAAAACAAAGAAATAATTAAGTAGTGTTAACAATGATTAATTTAATACTGAGAGCGTCTGTAAGCTAAGCTAAAGACGACTAAACCTTAATTAATGACATTCTAATTTAAAGAATATAATTAATAAAGGTTTTTTGGCTTTTTTTAGTTTAAGTCAAACAAAACCAGTATTAAGTTAATTATTGTTAATGCTTATGAGGATTAAAAGATCATAGGCGAAAATTTTTTTTCGTCCTTTTTTTTTTAAAGAATTTCATTCATTAAGGAAAATGCGATTGTTAGCTCCACCTAGAATTCGAAAGTAAACTAATTAAATTCTACAAAAGAGAATTGAATTAGTAAATCCTCGAAATATTCAAATTATGTCAATAATCTTAACAAATAAATGTTTGAAATGATTGGTACAATTTAAATTTCTTGGTGAATAATGGAAGTATCATGTTCGTCATTAGTAAATTTCCAAAAGATTCGAATTATATTAAAAATCTCAAAAAGTTAAAGTATTTTTGAAATCGTTAATATTATTTGAATTTTCTAATAAATGTAAAGTGCATAAGTTAGTTTCGATTTAATCAAAGATTCTATTAATCAAATCCTAATTATATCAAGGATTTGATTAATAATATCTTTTGCAATATTTTATTAACTAAATCAAATATATTAGTGCATAAAACTCTTCCAAGCAATCAAATGGTATCAAAGAATATAATTTGAAATTATGGAAAATATTTTACGTAAGCAATTAATTTAGGTAGCTAATAATATATTGTGATTAAAATTGATTTGAAAACCTCAGAAAATCTACATATGTACAAAATATAAAAAGCAAAACAAGCAACTTTATAAAACAAAAAGGAAGCAAATAATTACTAAATAATGAGTCAAACTACGGTCAGCCAAAAGGGTCCTACATCTAAGGAGTGTGCTCCAACACTTTGCGGTGTGATAACCATTAGATATGGAGTGTCTCCTCTCCAAGTACCATGGGCAACTTGGAATCGATGTAGTTGGGATAAGGTTGCGTTTTGATCGGTTGCTTAGAGACCATGGGCCCCACCAAGTCAACGGTTCCTTCCCGAAATGTAATGTTATTATGGTGATCCTAAGGCATGTTTCAAACACATGGAAGCCAAGTGTTTGTCACATGTATGCAATATGAGTAAAAAAATGCAAATGTTCTAAATATAACAAGTGTATAATTAGAGAGAAAATTTTCAAGTCTCACCCTCTTTTAGTCCCTAGTGAAGTCGCCACTGTAGGGGCCCCAGATTTTAGGGTCCCAAATTTTTTTGTCACCTTTCCCAAACCGTCCATAGGTCAAGTTAGACCTAAAAAATTGGCTTAAGGAAAGGTGAAATGGACTTTTTTAGAAGTATTTTGCAAAAAAAAACAAGAGCGCAGGAATTTCAGTCGCGCTAGCGTGGTAGCGTGACAGAGTTTGTCACGCTGACTGTGCAGCGCTACAAAGTTTGTCACGCTGCAGGTGTAGCGCGGCAAGCTTTGTGACGCTGCGACATTAGCGTGACAAAGTCTGTCGCGCTACGCTATTTTGGTGTTTTTTTTTTTGTTTTTTTAATTATTTTTTTCGAGTGGGATAATAATATACGAATACGGACGATGCTAGTAAGGAGTCGCCAATGAGTTTTAGGAATCAAACTCATAAACCGTGTATTTAGACTAGATACGAAATGGGACTCGAATAAGGGACGTTTGTCTAAATTGCACGGAAACCTCTCCGATCCCATGGGGATGACTCTAAGTTGTGGTCGAGCGAACCAAAGATTGGTTTGGGGCGAAGGTACTAACATGACGGAATGCGTCGGGTTAGCCCATAGGCGGCCATTACTAGTTTCCTCTTAACCATACATAAATTATATTTAGAATCACACAAAATATCAATTTACAAGATTAACAAGAAGAAAAGCATTAAATTGTTAGTGATGACACAAAAAACTAATTAATTTAACTCAAACCATTATTAAAATTGATTTAGGGAGCCAAACATGATTAGATTTGTCCGAAAGAATTATCTTAGTTAAGCGTTGCAATCAATCAATTTAAGTCCTTTAACAATAATAAGGTGATAAAGCAATAAATAAATAGTGAAACGACAACTTAAAAGTCCATAACATGATTTATAGGCTCTCAGGAAACGTACCACTTCTCCTTTGAAGATTGTCTTCGTCGAGTATTAATTTGGGCGGAGTTTCGAACTATTGTTTCGATATTATTAAAATTTGTAGCCACTTTTTAGTAAAATAAATAGTAAATAAATAATAATTAATTATTATAAAGAAAATAAGGTTGTTAAAAGCAATAACCGGATTAATTAAGTATGAGGAAGAGAGTGAGTTAAAAAATGTGTTGAGAAACGAAGGAAATGAGGGTTTTTATAACAGCGTGGGTACCCAGTAGCGCAGGGAACCCTAAAACGCTACTAGTGTAGCGCTGTTAGCTTAGTCACGCTCAACTGTCAGCGTGACTAAATTAACCGCGCTACTTTTTTGAAACATCTTTTATTATTATTATTATTATTATTATTATTATTATTATTATTATTATTATTATTATTATTATTATTATTATTTTATTCATTTATTTAAAATAGTAAAAGAGGCATTTGGATAAAAAGGTCTGTGAAATAAGAATGAGATTTACTTTTAAGCCCAACTATACTCGATTATCCAATCTTCTAGAGAAATGAGTTTCTTAATCATCATAGAGTCCTGCCGCGGGATAGGGGACTAAATTAGGTGTCTACAGACATCACAAACTTTTGCTCGTTCTTTGTAATATAACCTTCCAAGTACCTCCAATCACAACCCCATTGACCATTCCGATCCTTATACTTAGTGTAGTTTGGAAGTCTTCCAAAGAAATGAAAGTCACTAAACTTCGCCTTGACCTTTAAATAAGGTGGACGATTTGGCAAGAAATTAACAATTAAAGAAGACACGTGATCGGGTTGCTCCCATTGAGGTAACTTTAGCACTGAACTCATGTATGAACAATAGAACCTAATCTTCCATACATACCGGGGTGGACTCCCACAATCCTTCTTCTCCAAAGTTCCCATATTAGTTTCCTTACTAGGCATATTATCCACCATCCTGCAATGACACTTAAAACTAATGGGTCATCCTTCCCACAATAAAAATAAGCTAACAGTTCCACAACAAAATAGTTTGGTGGCTAACATACAATTTCTTCTACACTTAACAATCCACATAAGCAACACTTCCAAACAAGTAATTAAATGCATGAAGGAGAAGAAATAAAGTCTATCCTACACCTACGCCCAAACTTCCTACCCAATTTCACCACATGATATGAAAGCAATAGCACATAATACATACTTGAATTCCTTACATACCTGCACATATAAGTGATTTTAAAACTTTTTTATTTTTGTAAAAAAACTTTCTATTTTTCGGAAATTACAATTTTTAGAAAAATTTCCATTCCCACTTACTTTCTAAAATAAGAAATTGCTCTTTCCAAAATAAAACTTAGGGTACCCCGAAAAATAAAAATTTATTTTATTTCGAAAACTAAGCTCTGGTAACCACTTTGTAACACCGTGGAATTACCTAACTTCCTTCTCTAGATATTCCAGAAATATTATAATATAAATAGAGAATAATGATTATTAAAACTCCTAATCAACTAGGAAAAACCAAAGTATTACCGCCACCGAGATAATAGTTAAGACTTTTATCAAAGTACTACAGTGGAAGACTTTAAAAACCAAAACCAAATTAAAACTCCAAAGTACGTAAAACTTGATATAAACTTAAAACAAACCAAAGTCAAACCAAAAGAAAACTAAATTAAAACCTTATCACACTTCAGAACCATCATAATGGCCATTCAAAAGCAAATAAACTTTAAACTTCAAAAAAAAGTCAACATCAAGTAATAAATAACTAACAAGTCCGTAAAGCATTAAACTAAGAAAACTACGACGCAAGCACTCTCACTCTAGCCCAGCATGATTGACTTAGGCCCACTTATACCTGTAGCTTTCTCTTATTCTACCATTAAAATGGGTCATCGTAGGGCCAAGTTAAAGAAAAAGCCATGGACACAAAACACACAATCAGCAAAGCTGAGTACATAAATACCAAAGACTATATAAAAACATGATTAATATTAAAATAAAATAAAAGTATAACACACATAATTCTTACCGTTGACATCTCTTCACTTGTACATAGATTAAACTCATATTAATTATTTATTATATTTAAATTTTGGATTTTGCATCGAATGAATTTCCTTTCCTTTAAAATCACCCTATTGGGCACCAACTTGGGAGCAACTCCAAGAAGGTGTTACCTATGCCACATAAAGTGTCGGAATTCTAGCACATTAAAAATATAAAAGAATGCAACGTCTTGTACCCCAATTAGTAGTCATAGATCATTGTTCCATAAAACTCCCCCCATCGTTCATACTCAAGGTATATACGGTCCAAGAGTTTTGGTGAAAATCCTCTTTCACTTTACGTAGTTAACCGGTTTAACAATATTATGACTCACACATAACAACACATAGAAGCATACATGACATCAAACAGAACCATATTAATTATCTTGAATTTAAAGTGATTCTAAAACAATTGTGTGTCCTTTATTTGAACTAAACTTCATTTACCATACATTAACTGTGAGTGGCTTGCTATTTATCGTCCTTGACCACACATTAAACTATGAGTGGCTACATATATATCTTCTTGAACGAATCCATTTCTACGGAAAGGTAAAATATTTAGTAAAAGTTTTTACCAATTTCTCATTAACTTCTAATAATCATGTTAATAAAAATTCACAAATACCTTTATTGTTGATTAAGTAGCTAATAAGCTTAACTAACTTCTTTCCTTCTGTTTTAACTATTGGCCAATTTAGAAATAGTTAAACATTCCAATTACTCATGATAAAATTATTAATGGTATAAAAGTGGAATGTCAAAACAATGTGAAAATCACACTTTCATACTAGCATACTTCTCATGCAACTTAACTAAACAACAATTCATATACGCATTCATAACATTTAAAGCCATCAGCCATGTATGAAATCTACTTTTACTTCGCCTTAGTAATTACGTACCTTGTAAAGTAGTGGTGATCAGCTGCAAGTCCTAAAAGTCAACTAGCTCGAATTCTCCTACATAGAGAAAATCGAAACTAAATTAAAACCTTGTTGACTAACCCTTACAACAACTCTAAACTAACTTTTTATATTGGAAACTTGTCAAAAACGTTCCTTATATGGTCTCTATTCAATTCCATTCTTTATTTTAATTTTTCTTTTTCAAAACACTTGATTTTCGGTAATTTTCCAAAAATGGAAGCTTTACAAATTTTCTTAAAAAACACTTTACAACTCTTCTAATAAATATCATATTTTGATCATAAAACATTATAGTCATGTCCTAAGATCATCATACAATATTTTGATGCATTAAGAATAATAGTAACTAATTATTTCACGTATTATTATTTTTATTAAGAATGAACACGTGTTAGTAAAAATCTACAACTTTATTTATTTATTCAAAACTCATGAAAACATCATAAATCAAGCATAAAACTCTTTTACAATCTATTATCATCATTATACATCAAATATATGCTTTAAAATAATTTCTTTATAAAGTAAAACATGTTCATAATATTTTTACAACATGTTTCCATGACTTAAAGAATTTGACAGCAATATTAAACAACTTTAAAACCCTTAAAAACAATTCTAAACTTTATAAAGTCAACACAAATTCATACTAAAATAGTTCATGATCATAATATAAAAGTTTAGATCATTAAAACCCATAAGACTACAAATTTTATGATTTCATAAACCCTATTTTAAGATTTCATGATCAACTTTATAAATTCATACTTAAAACAAAACCATAACTTTATAAAACATGATTAAACATAATTATAAACATGAATTTTGCAAGATTGAATTAAAAAGAAGAGAGGAAGAAAAGTTTTTTTTTATATATAATTTCGAAAAAAACAAAGGGGGGGGGGGGAAGAGGTGGCCAGCGGGTGCAGGCGGCGCGCGGTGGCGAGCTGAGGGAGGCAGACATAAGTGGAGATGCGCGAGTGGAGAAGAACAACGAAGTTTTTTTTAGCTTATGTCTAGAGATCATCTTGACTCAATTTAAAGAAGTGTTAATGAAGTAGTCTAGAGCGGAAATTCGAACTTCTTTCTCTCTTTTTTTTTTTGGGAATCCTAATTCATTAAAGTTGCAAATTAAATCTCAAATTTTCTGATTTAAGGGGTTTTTTATAGGCCCAAAGTAGGTTTATGTGAAATTACATTAATGTAATACCCCATATTTTCATGTATTTTAAGGAATTATTTTTGTATTTTATACGTGTAATTTTAATATTTTTATGGAAAAGTTGCATTCAAGAAGAATATTAAACAAAATTATTTAAATAAATTTCAATTAAAAATAATTATTTGTTTAAATATTATTTTATGTAATATTTTGAAAAGTTTCTAAAAATAGAATTTTTAAGAGTTTCCTAATTTATTTTAAGGCAAGGGCGTTAAACTATTTTCCACTATTTAAGATAATTATGGGCTTCACCAAATCCCACTTTAGGGCCTATAAATACCCTTTAAAACCCAATTTTCAGATTTCATCTTGCATACTTGTGATTTAGGGTTCCAAAAATTTAGAGAGAGAAAGAGAGGAAAAAAAACGGAGGAGAAGGGAAGTCCGAAAAAAAAAGAAAAAAAATTTCTGGTTCGGTTTTGGCAAGGAAGAAGAGAAGGAAAAAAAATTTTGTTGCTTCCGCCGGAGCCCGGCGTCGCTGTTGCCGCCTATGGTCGCTGGCCACCTCGCCCCCCTTGCTCGGTAATATCTAACATATAATAAAAATTCCTCTTCGTCTTTTTGACTTAATTTTGCAAATTCATGTTTATATTTATGTTTAATCATGATTTTATAAGTTTCAATCATGTTTTATGAAGTTATGGTTTGTTTTAAAGCATGATATAAATTGTTATTCATGAAATTTTAGATTAGGGTTTATGAAGTAATGAAATTCTCTATTTTTATGAGTTTTATGAGTTTATGAATAGGTGAAAGGTTGTCAAAGGTAAGTTGTGTGTATGTTTTAGTTCAGGTTGTTTTGTTGCATAGGCTTTAGTAGTTATGTAATCAGCTTTGCTGACTGTTTGTTTTGTGTGCATGGCTTTGTCATGGACTTGGCCCTACACTACAACAAAATTGATCTTTTTTAGCTGCCAATTAATAGCGGTTATCCTTATAACCGCTATTAAAAGTGGGTTGGCTATGTTTTTATAGCGGTTAATTAACAACAGCCATAAAAAGCTAAAGAAAAGGCAGATTATAGCGGTTAATTCGCAACAGCCGTTAAATCTCAAACAAAAACACAGTTATTATAGCAGTTTAATTTCAACCGCCATAAAAACAATCAAAATCCAAAGCAGCAAAACTTATTATAGCGGTTTGTTTACAACCGCCATAAAAACGATATTTAAAACACTTAAAAAAATGAAGTCTTCTTCATGTGCCTCACAAAAACAGAACTGACTTAAACAATCAAACAAACCGCCTCACAAAAACCCTCAAGCTCCCGACTAAATTCTAGATTAAATCTTGTGTCAAATCTCCGGCAGCAATTTGCAAAATTCTGTGACAACAAAGCTCCCGACAGCAATTTTAATATCCGGTGTAAAATCGACGCTACAAGTGAAATCGACGAGTAGATGTAAATTTTTATTCCGTTTACTGCATAAATTATTTCAATATGGATTTGGTTAATATGATGATTGGTATAAATTATTGCATGTTATGAAATCGACGAGTTTGATTGTTGTTGAAATGTGAGTTTGAGTGCTCACAATGTGAAAAAAAGAAAATTGATTGTTTGAGGAATTGGTTTTGATTTTGATTTTGTTTTTGGGCGAGCTTTGTGGAAATTAAGGGTTTAAAAACGGGCTGCATGTTTACTGATTAAATAAGGTTTTTGATGCTTTTTTTATTGGATTTCGGATTTAATTGATTGTTTGAGCAATTGGCCAAGTTTGATTTTGATTTGATTTGAGTTCAATAATTAGGATGATAAATTAATAATCAATTTAGCAGTAGCTAAACTGAATAATGGTGGACAAACTGAATAATGGTTTAGCAGCCCATTGGTTTAGCAATAGCTACTTGAATAATGGTGGATAAACTCACTAGATTTTGTAGTTGTTAGAATAATGGTGCCACCAACAACAAGAACAAGCTTAGAAGAAGAAACTGCAGAAGAATCAGAAGAACAAACTCAGTAGATTTTTTAGTTCTCAGAATCAGTTGATTGAATTATGAAAAATAAATGACTATGGTGAGAAAAATTGACTAACCTTGATTATGAAAAATAAAATTGAATTATAGGTAGAGATGAGTCTTGCAGCAAATTCTTGAGGAGATTGAGTCAATTGAGTCAATTGTAAGAAAAAATTCAATAAATAGTCATTGTTTTCAGCAGCAATCAGAAACAAATAGTCAGCAAGTATCTTTGCTCGTTGACTTTTCAATTGGCTTTCCAAATCTGACAAAGTCACCTCTTCGAAGTTTCTAATTTTCCCATTAAAGATGATCACATTCCCCTGCATTTTATCATAAGCATTGAAGCAAATTTTTGATCTTCTTTTACAGCTCGAATTACTAATGAATTTTCTAAATTAATATTCCTGAATTTAGGCTTTAAATTAGGCCAACAATTTGTGGGAATTAAGCATATAGGAGTAATTGATTGACATGTTTTGGGGTTCCTGTAATTATAATGTTTGAAGGTGAAATTTAGAGTTGGAGGGAATGAAAGTTTAGTTGCCATGAATACTTTACTCAGGACAACTGGAATGCCTGTTAACTGGTGGTTGTTGGTTAGTTGTGAGAGTTTCTAAAATATGGAACCATATAAATACCAGGTTGATTGAATTTTTTTTTTAACGATAATGACTTAATGAGAAGTTCAAAGGGTTGATAATTGGTCAAACGAAGTTAGATAATGAATTATGATTAATAATTAAGCAGTAATAATCCTGTATAAACAGATAGGGATATGATGAACAAACTAGATTTTATAGTTGTTAAGATAATTATATACAATCATATCTAAATAACTAAAGCAAATTAAAGAAGCATGTAGAATTGAGGAATGTAACTATAGGTGCTCCTAGATTTTCATCTTCTTGCAACCTCCTCTCTTTTACCGGCTGTTATGAGTACGTAATACATTTAGGTTTCGATTTTGTTGGAAAAATAAATAATTTGGAAAGAATAAATTTGAATGCCTCTGTTGTATATGCCTGTATAATTCAATGGTAGTAGAAGAAGAAGAAAGCTTTTTAGCATGACAATAAGATCGAATTAAAATAACAAAAATAATTCAATAATTTCAATTAGTGTGTATTGAAATTAAAATATCTATTATATTCACCACAAAATAACTAAAATAATTTCAAAAATTTGAAGAATTTAGCACACTAATGATAACACACTAATAATCATTTTTATGTGCATTTTTTTGTTACACCATAGTTGTTATGGATCGAGATTGGATGCATGCTCGGCGTAATACTGATAAATATGAGCATGGAGTAAATGGATTCATTGAATTTGCAAGAAAACATGTAGAGAATGTGAATCATATTTTATGTCCATGTGTTGATTGCAATAATATGGTTCGACTTAATATTGAGGATATAAAAGATCACTTGATGTTTAAAGGCATTAATCAATTGTATAAGTGTTGGTTGCATCATGGTGAGAATTTAGAGGAAGGTCCTTCTAATGTGCATGGTATGATGGATTGCGAAACTGGGGTAGAAGTAGATGTCGATAGAGAACCTCCCTATGAACATGAGTACTTTGAAAATGAAGACATCGAAGATGATGAGTTTATAGAAATGGCAAAAGCCATGGAGGAAAGCTTTGCGGACTGTCAAGATATGTTTAATAGCTTGTGTAGTGATGCAAAGAAACCATTGTACCCTGGATGCACTAAATATAGTAGATTATCTGTCGTTATCAAGTTGTTTAATTTGAAGGCAAGGAATGGAGCCACGGATAAATTGTTTACAGATTTTTTAGATGCATTTCAAGACATGCTTCCTGATGAAAACTTGCTTCCAAATTGTACCTATGAAGCTAAAAAGATGCTAAGCTCTATCGGCATGCGCTATGAAAGGATAAATGCTTGCCCAAATGACTGTATCTTATACCGGAAAAAATATTCTTCATTTGAAAATTGTCCTATGTGCAAAGCTTCAAGGTATAAGAAGAGAAAAGTTTCGGCTAAAGTGATGTGGTACTTTCTAATTGTGCCAAGGCTTAGAAGGATATTTGGTATTCTTGAAATAGCAAAAAGCTTGATATGGCATGCTGAAGAGAGAAAGAATTGGTATATTAAGGCATCCGGCGGATTCTCCACAATGGATCAAGATTGACAAAGATCATCCTAACTTTGGCAAGGACCCTAGAAATTTGCGGCTTGCCCTAGTTAGTGATGGACTGAACCCTCATGGCAATCAAAGTAGTACTCATAGTACATGGCCATTAATTTTGATGATTTATAATCTTCCCCCATATTTAATAATGAAACGCAAGTACATGATGCTTTCAATGTTAATATCAGGACCCAAACAACCTAGCCACGATATAGATGTTTATTTGGCTCCATTGATTGAAGATTTAAAAATGTTGTGGGATACAGGTGTTGAGGTATTTGATTCTTACAGTCAATAATATTTTAATTGAGAGCCTTGCTTTTTGGTACAATAAATGATTTCCTAGCGTATGATAATTTGTCTGGTTCTAGTGTGAAAGGTTATAATGCATGCCCTATATGTGATGAGAGCACACCCTCAATCAAGCTAAAGAATTCGAGTAAAGGGGAAAGGAAAAATGCTGGTAAAGTTGTCAACTTAGGCACTCGCAAGTTTTTGCCTGTGCAACATCGTTATCGAAAGTGGAAGAAAGCTTACAACAGTAAATCAGAAGAGGGAAGAGCTCCTGTTCCCTTATCAGACCTTGAAATTCTTCATAAGGTACATGGGTTAAATGTAAAGCATGGAAAGATTAATGCCTATATTTGGTTGTTTCGAATTCATAAATTTGGTTGTTTAGAATTCCTATAGTAGGTTGGATTATAGGTTGTTTAGAATTCCTGTATTTGGTTGTAAATGGGTTGATAATAATAATGGAGTTTGATTTGACCATAAAGTCGGGTTCATATTTGTTGACCTTAAAAAAACGGGTAGTTAAGATGATCCGTTCCTGTTGGCTACTCAAGCAACACAGGTTTTTTATGTTACTGACCCAGCTAATAGAAGATGGACTTTTGTTTTTTCTTCGAACAAAAGAGTTCCTAATGAGGATCACGACATAGATGAAAGAGAAGAACCTTCGTTTATATTACCGTCACAACCCTTAGATGACCAAGTTGTTGAAGACGATTTCTACAAACGAGATGATCATAATGAGGGGATGTGGGTACAGGAGGAGGATCCGAGTAATCCAATTTCCCAGATGGCTTTGAAAAGGAAATATAAATGAAATGGTAGTTCCGATTTCTGTTATTCTGATTTGTATAGTTCTGATTTTTGCTTTGGTTTGTTTTGGTCTGCTATTTTCGTCTGTTTTGTTCTGTATAGTAGTTTCTGTTTTGGTGTCTTTTGGTATATTTTCGTTTGCTGTTTTGGTGTGTTATTCTACTGCATGTTTTGGTCTGAAATATTCTATTTTGGTCTGCTGTTTTGTTCTTTAGTTATTCCGCAATTTCGGGCTATTATTCTGCTGTTTTGGTGTGTTATTGTGCTGTTTTGGTTTGCTGTTTGGGTCTGATATACTGCTGTTTTGTGTTGTTCTTTGTAGTTGCTAGTAAGACAGTGTTCAGTCGTTCGGTTGTTTTGGGAGGCTGTTTTGGTCTGTTCTGGACTGCTGTTTTGGTCTGTCATTATGTTGTTTTGGCCTCCTTTGTTCTGTGTATTTTTATTTTTTTTGGTGCAAATCAAAACTCTAAGTACAAGCCAGCAACAAACTCACAAAAAACCAACAAACCATCACACCAAAAAAAACCAACAAACAGCAAACCAGAAATGTATTAATGATCAAAGTTATCTCGTTACATAACTTTTGTCTTACTTTTGTGTAATTGGTGATTTCTGATGTGAACTACAAGATCGATGGCTTCTACATCAGAAAATGTTGAGTGGGTTCCTCGCCCGAGAAAAGGAAAAAAAGAAAAGGGCCGTGGAGCGACTAAAATGAGTAAAATTCTTCGGGCAAGGAATAAATGAGAGAAACTCCAAGAGTATGTCCAGATGAATCACAAAAGGTAAAAAAACGTTCTTTGTGTTATATTTTGATTCAAATATTGTTCTTTCATCATTTTTTTTGTGCACTTAGCCAACCACAAAACCTCAGCCAAAACTAAACCCTAAGCACAGCAACTGCAGCCTGCGGCCTACACCCACAAACAGCCGACACAACCAACTAAACTAGGCAACAGGCCAAGACTGACAGCCTGCATTAATGTGAAGTTTGGCACTGCACCCAAACCTGCAACCTGTAGCCTTTCTGACCTGAAACTGCAATATAAGCAGCCTGCAGACTACAGACCAGAGAATCCTCCACAGCCTATAACACTTGATCAACATCAAACACTTCACTATAGGCCACACCAAGACAATCTCCAATCTGCCTATAATACTTGTTCTTTCAACGTTTCATAATTATTTTGTGAGTCTAATTTAAATTTCCCTTTTTTTTTGGTTAGGAGCTGAACAAGTCGTCTTTAATCATACACAAAGAAACGGTTGATCGAAGTCTTGAAGCATTGGTCAATGCTGGTGTTCTCCCATAGATGGTCATGTTTTACAAGTACGTGGAGAAGTTTTCGGCAAATGAACAAATCATGGTCCCAATTGATATTGGAATACGTAATCAATCCAAGAAGGTGTATCTTGGTAAAGAGGAAGTTTTTGATTTCCTTGTTCAAGACCAAATTGGATTGTGTCATTTGTTGACCTACATGTTGTAAGTTTGCATAATTTTCAAGTATTACATAATTCTTTCAACTTACATCACAACTTCAACTTACCACTCACAAATGTGTCTATTATTTTTTCAACTTCAACTTCAACTTACATGTTTATTTATTATTATTATTTTTTAAATTAAAATTAGGAAAATGTATTCATTTGCTTCTATTAGTGGAGTATCTCCTTTATTTGGATTTCTATGTCCATCTGGGATTTCATCGACGATCAAGGTACAAAAGGAAAACATGAAGAAGGTCAAGGATGACAAAAAAAGTCGATCTCAGTATATAGTTGATGTTTTGAAAATCAATGCAACGAAAGGAAAAATCTTCCTTGCATAATAATCGTAGGTTTTCTATGTCGTACCATAGTTTTGTGAAGAAAAGGTGGGATTTTTAGTAGCTTATGTCTTGCATGGTTTAATGTCTGTTGAGTAGGATGCATTGGATATTGAGTGCTATCGACCCTTTCAACAACATCGTATACTACTTTGATTCCTTGCACAATCAAGATGAAATTGGAACATCGAAAGGTGTCAGAGAGGATTTACGTGAAATTGTTGACATGTGAGTAATTAATTTTCAACATGCTAAATTTAGTGCTACAGAGGATCCTTATTCCTTTCATAAATCAATATTTATATTTAGTCCCAAATAAGAAACTTATTTTCAATTTCAATCGCTTTGGAGCCCTTTTTCAATATCGAAGTGAAATGGAGATTGCTACAAAATAGAAGATGGATACGAAATGGCATTCAATAAAAGTAAATTCATAACCTAGATAGCTACCTTATTATTCAATTTTGAAACATTCATATGAATGAACATTTATTTGTTTATTTTATTACTTATGTAGTGTCCTCGGCAAACAATGGGAGTTGATTGTGGCTAATATGTCACGCGATACATGAAAGAGATCATCACACACTAACGCATAAAGATCCCTGAAATTATAACTCCCATTTCCTCCTTTTACCCCTTTATAAAAATAGAAATTATTTGAATGTGTATTCACTTATGCTAGCTCCCTTTTGTTTCCAATCTGAAATGATGCTTTTGTCGGAAAGCAAGATTGAAAATGTTGGTTTTGCTAGATATTGCCAAGACCTTGAGTCTTCCAAAGTTTATTGCAGGTGGCTAAATAACCATAACTCATGGTTTATTTATGGGAAATGTCCATATACAGTTGTTATGCTGCCGAAATTTCTGCTCATTGTACCCCCTACCTTTCTACTCATTGTACCGTTTACCTTTACAACATGAGCTTAATATATTACTTGCATGTTATCTCCCTTTTTTAAAAGCAAAATAATAATTAATTTTCTAACTTTTTTCTAATTTAAACATGTGTTATGCAGTATTTTTCGGATTGCCAATTTTCAAGCTACGATCAAACTCAAATTGATGAAGTTAGACTTGAGTGGGTGCATCATGTTTTTCAATACATGTAGCTATCTTGCATGTTCAAGTTGGAACAAATGAAACATTTTGTAGTCGACTTTGTTATTTTGATATGTTTTCTTTTTGATCATATGGATGTATGTTAATAACTATGTATATATTTTGAAAAAAAAATAAGTGAACTAGTTCTCGAGTATCTCCATGCACAATGGAATACTTTTTGCGTAAAGCATCTATTTGAAATATATAACAGCTATTGTTGAAGCTCTCGACAAAAATGGTTATATTTTTGTGGATTTTTTTTAAATAATATTGGAGGTTTTAATAGCGGTTGAAAAATAGGCGTTGTTATATGTCCAAAGCTTTTAGTAGCTTCTATTAAATAACAACTATAAAAGATGTGTTATTTGGAGCCACTT
Source organism: Suaeda aralocaspica (assembly GCA_016808085.1). Classification (NCBI taxonomy): domain Eukaryota; kingdom Viridiplantae; phylum Streptophyta; class Magnoliopsida; order Caryophyllales; family Amaranthaceae; genus Suaeda; species Suaeda aralocaspica. Next base: position 623,256 of record PYUH01003982.1, on the reverse strand, counting down.
TTAATAGCTTTTCAACTCCTATTGAATAACAGCTATAAAAAACATGTTATTTGGCGCCGTTTGAAGCACTTTTTATGGCTGTTGTATAACAGCCATAAAAAAGAAGCTGTAAAATCTATGTATCTTGGCGCCCATAGAAGAACCTTTTATAGAAGTTCTATAACCGCTATGAAATGTCCCATCACTTTTTATAGCGCTTTGAATAATGGTTGTTGAATAACAGCTATAAAAAAGCTTTCTAACAGCCATAAAAAATACTTTTTGGCGTAGTGCTACAATGACCCACTTATTGGTGAGTATTTGTCTAGAATAAGAAAAGGTAAAGGTACAAGTGGGCATATGTCATTTCATGTTGTGCTGGAGTGAGAGCGCTTGCTGTGTAGTTTTGTAGTTTTAATTTTATTGCTTATGAAGGAATAACTTGTATTTGGATGATGTTTTATTCTTAAAGTTCTAGTTTTGTTTTTTTTTTAAAGGGCCATTAAAATGGTTCCGAAGTGTAATAAAGTTTTAAGTTGGTTTTTATTTTGAATGTTGGATTGAATTTGGTTTTGAGATTTGTTTAAAGTTTTGTTTTTAAATTGTCTTTGGTTTTAAGACTTCCGTTGTAGTACTTTGATAAATGCCATAGCCGTCATCACGGTGGCGGTAATACTTTGGTTTTTCCGTTGGTAGGAGTTTTAATAATTATAATATGTTTTTCTAAAAAATATAGAGTAGAAAGTTAGGAAATTCTAAGGTATTACAACAAATACCCTTAATGCTTGAAATTACTTTTGTGCCCTTGTTTTAAAACAATTTAGGAAACTCTAAAAATGCTATTTTTAGAAACTTTTCAAAATATTTAATAAATCTTAAAGTGACATGAAATATAATTTATTAACTTTCAAAAACATAAAATAATTATTTTAATTAAAAATTAATTTAAACTCCTTTCTTTATTAAGCTTATATTCTCAATGAAAACTATTAAAAAACATACATATAAAATACGAAAATTAATATAACACATGATTCATTCAAAGTAGAAGCAATGATGTCTTGGAAACCACCCATAAACGTGCATGGAGTATGTAGTTTTCATGGTTTGTCATCGTTTTATAGAAGATTCATTCAAAACATTTCAACTATTATGGCTCCTATTACTGAATTGATGAAGAAAGGTGGATTACTGTGGACTCAAAAGGCTCAACTAGCTTTTAAATATGTGAAAATGTGAAACAAAGGCTATGCAATGCACCTATACTTGCTTTACCTTTTTTTGATAAATTATTTGAAGTTAAATGTGATTCAAGTGGCGTAGGTGTTGGAGCGGTGTTGGTTCAAGAGAAACATCCTATTTCTTATTTTTGTAAGACACTAAGTAGCTCCAAGTTTAACTATTCTAACTATGTTCGTGAGTTTTATGCTATTGTATGTGCATTGGATCATTAGTCTCATTATCTAAGGCAAAAGCCATTTATCTTACGCTCACATCATGAAGCTTTGAATTTCATCAATGGATAGTAGAATTTGAATTATAGGCATGCTGAGTCGGATAAATTTCTTAAGTCTTTCACGTTTTCTTCTAGGTACAAGGAAGGAAAGAGTAATGTAGTTGCAAATGCTTTGTCTAGGAGAACTTATTTGCTTGCTATGGTGGATACCAGGGTACTTGGTTTTGAACATCTAAAGGAATTGTATGTTAGTGATCCAGATTCTTCGATGAAATTAGGCAATCCCACTCGAAATTTCATGATTCAAGATGGGTTTCTTTTTCGTCAGAACAAGTTGTGTATTCCTCTGAGTGATGTCCGTGAGTATCTTGTTAGAGAAGCATATTTTAGAGCTTTAGCAGGACACTTTGGGGTATATAAGATATAATGGATATGCTCACTGAATATTTTTATTGGCTAAAGATGACTGGTGACGTCCAATCAATCATTGCAAGGTGTTCTACCTATTAATGAGAAATATTTACTTTTTTGAAGAGCTTATACACTCCATTGCCCGTTGCTGATACATCCAGTGATAGTGTGAGTATGGATTTCCACATTGGTTTGCTCAGAATTCGGGGCGTGCAAAACAAGAGAATAAAATTTTTCCGATCCTAAAAACCGGATATCCGGAATTTTTGAGAAAATAATAAATAAAATAACAAAAAAACTTATTATTCCGTGTCGTTTTGGAAAAATTGGTTCCGAATTTGGATATTTTAATCAAATTTCTTCCAAAACACTTCAGAATTATCTTTTAAAAATCACTAGATCGAAAAAAAGAAAAAATCAGATATCCGATTTTTCGGTTATTATTTTCCTTAAAAATCCATAATATGAATTTTATAAATTCCATTCCAGTTCCAATCCGGTTTTAGAAACTGGATATTTGGTAAAAATTTTCCGAATATCCAGATTTTTAAAATGAAAACCAGATTGGAAATTCAAAATCGGAATTTTTTGCACACCCCTACCTAGAACTATAAGAGGAAGAGATTCAATAATTGTTGTGGTTGATCGATTTTCAAAGATGGCACATTTCATTGCAATGAATAAGACCGATGAATGCTCAACATGTTGCAGATTTATACTTCAAGGAGATTGTTAGACTACATATCATTCCTAGAAGTGTGGTGAGTGATAGAGATTCAAAATATCTAAGCCACTTTTGGAAATGTTTGTGGAGACTGTTGGGTACTAAGCTAGATTTTAGTACTTCTCATCACCCCCAAACTGATGGACTAACATAATTCTAGGTACACTATTGTGTGGGCTAGTAAGCAACACTCAGAAGGATTGCAATGTTCGTCTGTGTCATGCAGAGTTTGCCTACAACATATCAGTTTCTTCCACTACATGTCATTCTCCTTTTAAAGTTTTTATGGAATTAATCCTTACAGGCCTATTGATTTGATTCCATTAGAAAGAAATGTCATACATGAGATTCAAAGAAGTGGTGGAGGTAGAAGATTTCACAGATGAACGAGGTGTATAGAAGACACTCCAACAAGAACAAGAAGCAACATGTGTTCAAACCTGGTGATTTAGTATGGACTCATCTTAGGAAGGAAAGTTTCCCTTACAGGCGCAAGAACAAGCTGATGCCTAGAGCAGATGGTCCTTTTTAAGAGATTGAAGCTTATGGAAATAACGCCTACAAGATTGATCTTCCAGATGAGTATGGTAATGTCAGTGCTACTTTCAATATTGGGGACCTCTCACCTTACTATGATGATGTGAATTTGAGGGAAAATTCTTTTCATCAGGGGAAAATGATGTGAATTTGGAAGAAAGTTCTTTAACTAGAAAATCCTTAATGGTTGATGAGCCAGTTAATCTTATGATGAATCAAATTGGCTGGGAAAAGGATAAAACACAGGTTTTGGGTGACAATGATGAAGAGTGATGACACTGTGGATGACAGTGATGGTTATCACTATCGCAACAATCCCAAAAATTAATCTAATTTTGATGGTGAAGTAAAGTGTTGAATGGCGAGGACTCAAGGATTTGTCATTTTTACATGGATGCATGGTTGGTGGATTTAAGGAATAAGTTGGTTTTGTCCATGAGATTTTTCCCACTTCATTACTTCTACGTGTGTGTCACAGTGGTAGTATTTTATTTCAAGGTTATCAAAGAGGCATGGTGAATGATTTCTTGAAGGTTGATTGATTAACAAATTCATTCTTTAAAGGATTCTTGAAAATTGAAGCACAAATCTTAAAAATATGGAAAATGCAACACCCTTCTTGTGAAGCGAGTTTTGAGACATTCAAGAAGTGTTTTGGGCTTATTAATAATTCTGTGATTATTGGATAGGTTTGAGGATTTGTCATGTTTATGTTGTTTTTAGTTAGTTTGATAGAATTGTTTTTAGGAAACTTTACTAAATTAAATAGGATTTGTGTTCCCAAAAGCCGACCATTGTTTCCCCTTGAGGAATTTGGATGTTTTGATAGTTTGTGTGTTGTTTGGTTTGTTTGTTTTAGCTAGCCTTATAAATTGTTTCTAAGTTATTTAGGATTAGCTTACGTTGTTAGATGGTTGTTATGAGGTTGTTAGGATATTTTTTGCTATAGGTAGCCTAAAAATCAATGTAACAACATATAGATTGTTCTAATAAAAATTACTTGTGTGCTTTGTGTTTGTTCTCAATACTTGTTCTAATTCTGTGACAAATAACTAACCTAAATTCGGGTTTTCTAGTATTAATCTAAAGTTTATAGCCCTAGTTAGTTGAGTTTTGGATTCAACAACTAATTAGATTGTTCAAATAAAAATTACGTGTGTGCTTTATGTTTGTTCTCAATTGTTGTTCCAATTCTGTGACAAATAACTAACCTAAATTCCGGTTTTCTAGTATTGATCTAAATTTTATAGCCCTAGTTAGTTTAGTTTTGGATTCAACAACTAATTAGATTGCAACAGACTTAGTCCTGGATTGGAAAGTGTATTGTAAACCCTGTGAGTTTTGAGTGTTATTTGGGAGATTCACTTACAATCTACATCAGTTGTTATCATTGTTTAGTAAGAACTAATAATTGTTTTTATGCTTCCAAACTAATTTGGTTTTGATGGGTCGTTAATTCGGTTCCAAGTTGTAATAAAGTATTATTACATTGGTTTGACTATTTAGTTTTGAAATGGAATTTTAGTTGTTTTTGTTATGGCCTTATTAGCAGTTTTTAGGTCAATAGAAAAACTACACGTGGATCAATGGAGCCATGACATGAGGACCAGCGGAGCAGTGACATGTGTCCTAATAAAGCCACGACACGTGGCCCAATAGAGCAAAGACACGTGAACCAATATGGCAGAGACACATGTACGAGGAGATGGGTCAAATTATTAGTAACATCCTTTATTGATTATTATGTAATTTCTCCTATTGCTGAAATAAGCCCATCATTGATTAAACCCAATAATGTGTATTAGTCTAGATTAAGGACAAGTGCCCTGATCTTAGAAAGCAATATTTAGCAAACCATAATCGTAAATACCTATAAATAGAGCTATTTGTAGCTCAAACATGGCAAGTAAGATTTCTACAAGAAAAAAAAGATAATAAAAAGTTCACTCTCTTAATTATTCTAAGTGTTGTATCATTGTATTTGACTTTTCCCATCTTGCATTTAATCAAAAAGTGTAAAACCCTCTTAAAACATTAGCGCCGTCTGAGGGGAAAACACTATACAATGGCAACACAGTACCCATTTAAGGACCCAGTAGACCATCGTCCTGGTGAACCACTGCTAGAGGTTGACCTCATGATTCCTCGGGGGATGAGGAAGAGTGACATCCGCATCAGGAGAAGGTCCCATAAGTAGGGACTCAGCCGTTTGGCCATTCACCCGCACCAGATGCACCTATATCACTTTCTCAACTCTAGGGTTTCATGGCGGAGTTTAGGCAGTCCTTGGTGACCCAAGTGACTGAATTGGTAAAACAGTCTACCCTAGGTTCTTTGGAAGCTGCTAATAAGCAGCAAGTAAAGACTCCCAAGAAAACCACAGGGGTAGAATGGGAAAAGGTGGTGGCAAATACTAGAGAAAATAATAAAGTCATCACTCCACGGAGAGAGGTTTCGCAGACCTATCTAGATGCACAAAACTACTTATGAGCAAAGAGGATAGTAAGACAAGCCAAGGAAGGTGAGCAATCAGACAAAGGGTCAACTACTGTACTAGGGTGATGTCTGATCCCACCATAGAGCATGAAGATGAGGTTTATGAAACTAGACGAATGCGGAAGCAAACGGCGACTCCAATCCTAAAGGTTCAAATTAATGAGGATGAAGTTGATCAGGGAATACCTTTACCACCTGAGCAAGGAAGGTTAGAACCGCAGGTTCGTCGGATGGTGATCAATTCACCCAGATGAATGTGGGGTGGAAATCTCCATTCTCGGTGGCCATATTAATGGCACCTAAGACAACAAAAGTTAAAGCCCTGAACATGGATCTTTATGATGGCACAAAAGATCTTGACGATCACCTGTCTACTTACAAGCATCTGATGTGTGCTCAGTCAGCGGATGATGCAACTTGGTGTAATTATTTTCCTGCCACACTTAAAGGGGTGGCGCAGAGATGGTTTAGTACACTCCCTGAAGGTGGTATCCATAATTTCATTGAGCTAAGCATGTTGTTTTCTCGCTATTTTATGGCAAACAAGCATGAAATGAAAACTAGCGTGCATTTGGGAAAGATAATTCAGGGGTCTAATGAGACTCTAAGGTCGTACGTAAAGAGATTCAATTTAGGAATGCTGCAAATCCTGGATCTCTTGGAGGGGGTAGCCTTTGGCAATTTCATCAAAGGGTTGCTTCTTCGAGATTCAAGTTTGATGCGGTGAAGAAAGGGATTCACACTCTCCCGGAAATTTTAAGAGAAGTAGAAGCTTATATCCATGCTATTGAAATATGTTCAACCACTAAGGCTGAGAAGGTGGACAAGTGTGATAAGTCAAAGTAAGGGGAGTTAACCCCAGCAAAGAAGAAGGATGAAAGGAAGAAAGGAGTTTGGACCATTGGAGGTGAGGCTGGGGGTAGTCGATCTGCCGACTCCCAGAAGTGAGCATGACCCTACGAGTCCTTTTATGAATTCAATAAAGACTCTTATTCAATCATCATGGAAATGAAGGATAAGTTTGAGTTCGAAGGCCCACAGCCTTTGCGAGGACCAGCCAGGTTTCGAAAGTCGAACAAGTATTGCCATTATCATAAGGATGTAGGACATGACACTAATGAATGTAATAACTTGAAAAGACTATTAGATAAGTTGGATTGCAAGGGGGTGTTGGAACCCTATGTCGTGATGTCTAAGTATAAGTTTCAAAGGACCAATAAAATGTCAAAACAACTGGATGACCTTGATACTGATACTGAGGTAGTAGCATTAATCTCAGGGGGATTTGCCTCAGGGTGTCTGACCATCAAAGGCACTAAGCAGTATCTTAGGAGTCTATCTCAGGGGATGACAGCAGAACAGAAAGGTAAAGATGAGGACTTCCTGGAGGTTATGATCTGTCAAAAGAATCGTGCTGACATTGAAACCCCACATGATGATCCCCTGGTGGTAGAATTGAAAGTGGCCAACTTGAGTGTGAGGGGAGAACTCATTGATACAGGGAGTTGAAGCTCAATGATGAGGCTTTGCAACCCGTCACCCATCCTATCATAGGATTTGGTGGAGGGATTATTCACCCCATGGGAACTGTATCTCTACCTGTGCTAGTTGCCACGAAAGAGAAGTTGAAGAATATTTTTGTAAAGTTTTTTGTAGTAAAGGAGATGACGGCTTATAGCATTATTCTTGGTCACCCACTTTGAATGTTATCAAAGTAGTAGTCATACCTCATTTAATACTCATGAAATTTGTATGTAATGATGGATCGGTGGGAGTAGTCTATGGGGATCAGCAAACATCACGAGAGTGTTATCTAACCACCTTGAAGACATCTTTCACTAGAGATTCAAGGTGGAAAAAGAAGGAAGACTGATACGAAAGAAGAGCTTTTAGCAATTCAGAACATGGCTCTATCGGATGAATTGAGTCCACAACCATCTGGAGAATTTGCAGACGTATGTTTAAGCCAAGACGACTCTACACGCACTATTAAAATAGGGCAGGCATTGAAGGAGAAGAAAAGTCCTAGATGGTTTCTCTTTTACAGGAGTATTAGGACGTCGTTGCATTCCATGTAGCTGAAATGTCGAGTATCGATCCTGGAGCAACTATTCATAAGTTAGAGGTTCACCTAGATGCCAAACCGGTGAAATAGAAGAAGAGAAATCATGGTGAGGCCCGTAACAAGGTTGCAGCAGAGGAAGTTCAGAATTATAGGACGCGGGTTTCATTGAGGCCTGTGAATATTTGGACTGGCTGGCCAATGTTGTGTTGGTGCCAAAGTCGAATGGTACGTGGAGAATGTGTGTGGATTACACCAATCTCAACAAGGCATGCCCCAAGGACAGTTTCCCATTGCCTATGTTTGACCATTTAGTCGATTCAACGGTGGGACATGCATTAATGAACTTCATGGATGCGAATTCCAGTTTCCATCAAATTCTGTAATGGCCTGATGGCCAAGAGAAGACTGCATTTGTCACTGAGTATGGCCTGTACTGCTATAAGGTGATGCCATTCAGATTAAAGAACGCTCCAGCTACTTTCCAGCGTTTGGTAAACAAAGTTTTCAAGGAGTAGTTGGGAAGAAATGTTAAGGCTTACATTGATGATATCATTGTGAAAAGCAAGAAAAGAGATGATCATGTTGAAGATCTGACGAGAACATTCGTTAATCTTAGAAAATACAACTTGAAGTTAAATCCTAAGAAATGTGTTTTTGGTTTTTAGAGTGGAAAGTTACTTGGATTTCTTATTGATCAGAGAGGAATTGAAGCTAACTCGGATAAATTTCAAGCAATCACTAGCATGAATTCTCCTGGCTCCATAAAGGAAGTATAACGGCTCACGGGATGCCTGGCAAAGTTGGGCCGTTTCCTCTCAAAATCTAGAGATAAGTGTCATTTTTTCTTCGACACTATCAAGAAAAGGGCAAAATTTGAGTGGACGTAGGAGGATGAGGAGGAATTTTCTTGGCTGAAAGAACATTTGCACACTTTTCCTCGCTTGGTGAGCCTACTTCCGAAAGAAACTTTATACATGTATTTCTCGGTATCAACCTGGACCGTGAGTGCAGTTTTGCTAGCTAAAAGGGATGGGGTGCAGATGCCTGTCTATTTTTTCAGTCATGTGTTGTGGAATTTAGAGTTGCGATACCCACAAGTAGTGAAGTTTGGTCTGGTACTATTTATGGCTTCTAAAAAACGGAGACCTTATTTTGCTGCCCACCAAATACTTATTTCTACCGACCAACCGCTGAAGTTACCTTTCTCAAAGCTGGAGTCAGCTGGAAGAATGCTTAAGTGGGCGATTGATTTAAGAGCTTTTGTTTTAGTTTTTGAGCCCAAAAAGGCTATCAAACAATAGGCGTTGGTTGAATTCGTAGCAGAGCTAACAAGGCCAAGTTTTCCCAAGAATGATCTCAGTTGTTGGACAATATATATATGGTTCTTCAACACAAAACAGATGTAGAGCTAGAATAATTTGCACCTCTCCTGATGGTGATAAGTATGAGTATGCTTTGAGGCTTAAGTTTCAAGCTTCCAACAAATGAGGCAGAGTATAAAGCACTGCTTGCCGGTAATAAGAATGTGTAGGGCAGCAGGGGCGATGGAGATAGAGGTTATTTCTGATTCTTAGCTGGTGGTCAGTTAAGTAAATGGTGAATATGAAGCTAGAGATGTTAATATGGCCAAGTATCCGAAGATGGTGAAAGATGAAATTTCCAAACTCACCAAGTTTCGCTCATACAAGTTCCGCGGTTTGAAAACAATCCAGCAGATGCACTCTCTAAGCTCGCTTCCTCAGCTCTATCAGATACCCCTCGATCAGTATTCTGGGAGGTAATGGCTGAGCGGAGTATTGAAAGAGAGAAGATAAAGACCCTGGATAGAACAAATACGTGGATGGATGATATAGTAAGTAAAAAGACAATTGGAGCTCTGCCAAATAATAAGAAGGAGGCTATGAAACTTGAGAAGAAGGTGTCCTTGTTTGAAATGTTCAACGGATCCTTATACAAGAAAGCTTTTCAGATACCCTACTTGAAATGAGTTAGACCTGACATGGGAAGAGAAGTCCTGGATGATCTCCATAGGAGTGTTTGCAGCAATCACATTGGTGGTAGGGCTTTAGCAAAAAAAGTAATGAGGTTAGGCTATTATTGGCCAACTTTGAGAGAGGATGCTATGAATATGGCCAGAACATGCGAACAATGTCAAAAGTTTTCCCCACTAATCCATCTCCCACCTCAAGGACTTTTAACAATTGAAAGCCCACTCCCTTTTACTAAATGGGGGATGGATATTCTGGGCCCTTACCCTCCAGCATCTGGTCAAAGTAGATATGATTTTGTAGCAGTAGAAGCAATCAAAGGAATAAAGACAAGTGATGTGAAAACATTCATCTGGAAGTTTATTCTTACGCATTATTGAATGTCACGTTCTATGGTGTTTGATAATGGTAGGCAATTTGAAACAGATAAGCTGACCATCTGGTTAGCTGATCAGGGAATAGCTAGAAATTTTGCTTCAGTACGTTGGACGTCCACAAGGGAATGATCAAATAGAATCATTCAATAAAATAATCACTGAGGGTAACAAGAAGAAGCTAAAGAAGGCAAAAGGTTTATGGGCTAACGAACTACATAATGCTCTATGGTCCATTCGCACTACTGCAAAAGACTCCACTAGAGTAACACCTTTCGTGCTTGTGTATGGAGCAGAGGCAGTGCTCCCAATTGAGGTATGTGAGCCAACATTACGAGTGATGTTGTATGAAGAAAATGCCAATTCGGAAGCCATGAAGCTAGCCTTGGAATTCCTTCCAGAAACCATGGGCAACGCTTTATTATGTAATTAACTTTATAAGTTAAGAATGACCAGGGGTACAATAAGAGGGTCAAAGAGCATCCACTGAGGAAAGGGGACTTTGTTCTGAGAAAAATGGAGGCAGTTGGAAGAGCGAACGAAGAAGGTAAACTCACACCAAATTGGGAAGGCCCATATGTAATAGCTGAGGAGGTAAGGTATGGAACATTCCGTCTGAAAACTATTGATGGTTGGCCGATACCAAGAACCTGGAATGCGGATAATATTAAAAAGTTTTATTTCTAAGTGATCTAATTTTGTAATGAACCCTTTAAGTGATTTTGTTAAACTTTATCTTGTAATGAGCGCCTTAGATGTTGTTCAGGCAACTAGGTAGGCCATGTAATATGATCCATATAATATAAATAAAGAGATCTATGTTATGTGGCTAATTGACTAGTGATTGTTGGTACTCATTCATGTTAAAATTTTTATGTAGCTAAAATCTAAGAGTTTGTTTCTTAGAAAATACAATGTCATTGATGAAGCCACTCAAAGTGAGCAACTTAGATGAATTAAAACTCTCCCTTTCCATAACAAAGAGAGTAGCGGAAGGGTCCACCCCATTAACTCCAAACTTTGTTATAGGAGAAGAGGATGGCCACCCATGCCCCTCATTCTAGAGTCAATAAAGATCGTATATGGTCATTATGAGGCTACAACGTAGTTGTCTCGATCTAATTTATGATTAAAGTAACAATAGAATTGTGTCATCAATATTCTAATCTGGGAGAAAATTCCGAATGATTGGATTTAATAATGTTGTTATCAACATTCTAATCCGAGAGAAAATTCCGAATGATTGGATTTTAATAACGTTGTTATCAACATTTTAATCCGAGAGAAAATTTTGAATGACTAGATTTTAAAATGTTTTTATCATCATCCTAATCCTGGAAAATCTTGAATGACTAGATTTTGAAAAGTTGTTATCAACATCTCTATTCGAGAAAGATTCTTAATGACTAGATCCCTAAAGAATGATTATCAACATCCTCATTCGGACTTAATAATGTTGTTACCAGGTTATAATTTCGAGTGATTGGAATTTAGTAAGTTGGTTCCAACACCCCTATCTGGACAAAAATAATTAGTGTGTTGAACCAAACACCCCTATCCGGGTTAAAATTCCGCATAAAAGGAATTTTGTATGTTAGTTCCAGCACACCCATTCGGGTTAAAATTCCAAGTGGTTGGAATTTAGCAAGTTGGTTCCAGCACCCCTATCCAGACAAAAAATTTACATGATTGGAGTTTAGACAGATAATTCTAACACTTCTATCCAGATAATGACTCTGTACGATTGACATTTAGGATGCTAGTTTCAGCATCCCATCTGGTGTCATTCACCTGAACGGGGTAAAAAACAATTTTCCAAGACCCTATTCGGTGTTAGACACTCGGATGAGGTGTCAAAAAAAGACATTTGGCAAAGATTCCATCCGTTGTTTGACACCCGAATAGGGTACAACACAATTTTCCAAGACCCACATTTGGTGTTAGACACCCGGATGGGGTGTCAAACAAAGAAATTTAGGAAAGATTCCATCCAATGTTTGACACCCGAATAGGGTACAACACAATTTTCCAAGACCCCCATTCGGTGTTAGACACTCGGATGGGGTGTCAAACAAAGACATTTAGAAAAGACCCCATTCGGTGTTTGACACATGAATGAGATACAACACAATTTGTCCAAGACTCCCATTCGGTGTTATACACCCTGATGGAGTGTCAAACAACGACATAAGAAAAAGACCCCATCCGGTGCTTGACACCCGAATGTGGTACAAATTAATTTTTCCAAGAGAGACCACCCATTTGCTGCTATACACCCGGATGGGATGTCAGACAAGGACATAAGAAAAAGACTCCATCCGGTACTTGACACTCGGATGGGGTACATAATAGTTTATTCAAGACCCCTCATCTGGTGTTTGACACCCAAATGCATGGGGTTTGGAATAACGAGTCTTAGATCCCTCATTCGGGAATATTCACCCGAATGGGATGTCAAACAAATGTGTAAAAAGATTACTATGTAGAAGTTTACAAATGGGAAAGTACCTATGAATCGCGCATTTGTCACCTTTCTAACCATTTCTGATTCTTAGCTTCCAACTCATCCATGAGATCTTCTCCTATGACGTCACCCTTTTGTGTAGGGGTCAGTTGTTCCATTGCTTCACCTGTTCAGATTGAAGAGAATTGGTTAGTGTATATACATAAATCATAAGAGGAGTTAAAAAACCCAAAATTTTGGCATAAGAACAGTTTTCTTTTTTCCATCAACCTCAATACGATAGCTAGCAAAACTCCCTTGGTCAAGAATATCCTACAGACGAGGACGAATGGGGGGAGATCAATTTTTCCGCACGCCATGAATGGTTTCGAGTTCCAACAAGTAAGGGGTTGGAGGATTTCAACATCGAAGAATTTATTCCTCCAATAATCCCACATGTTTTGCTTTAAAATGATCATCACATAGTCCCATTTGGTAGATAAAACGAACCGGTAATCACATTCAGCGGATACTCTAGTAAGGTTGAGCATGTGGCAAAGAACAGCAAAATCAAGGGGATACTTCTTTGGTCGGGCAAGCACCTAACGATCAGGGCAGATACATGGTCGGGTTGACCCCATCATGGAAACTTCAACACAGTACTCATATACCAACAGTAGATCCGTATTTTCCAAACATATTGAGGTGGACTTTCGTAGTCTTTCTTCTCCAAAGTTCCTATTTGAGTATCTTTACTAGGCATACTATATGACATCTTGCACACAACTTAAGACTAATGGTCCATCCTTCCCCAAACAAAACAAAACAAACTAGCAGTTCTACAAAAGGGGTCTTGTGGCTAACAACAAATTTTCTTTACACCCAACTATTCACATAAGCAACACCTTCAGCATGAACTTTAATTCATGAAAAAACAGAAATAAAGTCTATCCTAGATGCCCAAACTTCCTACCCAAGCTCACCACATGGTATTAAAGCAATAACACATAATACATACCTGAATTCCTTGCATACCTGCACACATAATTTATTTTTCAAAACATTCCATTTTCGGAAATTACTATTTTTAGAAAAATTCCCTTTTCAAAAACTTTCCTAGATAAGAAATTCCTCTTTCCAAAAATAAAACTTAGGGTACCCCTAAAATAAAGTTTATTTTATTTCAAAATCTAAGCTCTGGTAACCACTTTTTAACACCCTTGAATTTTCTAACTTCTTACTTGATACTTTTCCAGAAAACATATTATAATTATTAAGGATTATATTTATTAAAACTTCTAAATATGGAAAAAACCAAAGTATTATCGCCACCGTGATAACGGCTAAGGCATTTATCAAAGTACTACAGCGGAAGTCTTAAAACCAAAATCCAATTTAAACTAACTTCAAAACAATCTCAAAATGAAAATGAACTTTCAACTGTAGTATACTTCGGAACCATATATATGGCCCTTAAAAACCAAAAGTAAAAGTCTTTAGAAATAAAACAACATCCAAATAAATGTTAGTAAGTCATAAGCAATATAAAATAAAGTAAAGTTACAAAACACAACAAGCACTCTCACTCCAGCACATCATGAAATGACATATGCCCACTTGTACCTACAGCTTTTCTTTTACTAGACAACTACTCACCACAAGTGGGTCATTGTAGGGCCAAGTCCAAGACAAAGCCAAGAACACAAAACAAACAGTCAGCAAAGCTGAGTACATAACTACTAAAGACTATGCAACGAAACAATAAGAATTAAACCATGCACTCAACTTACCTTGACAAACTTTTTGTTGTACATGGACTGAACTAAATTAATTGTTATATTTGAACTTATGGATCCTGCATAGAACGGGTTTTCTCCTTGAAATCATTACCCTATTGGGCACCAACATGGGAGCAGCTCTAAGAAGGTATTACTATGTCACATAGAATGACGGAATTCCAGCGCATTAAAATATAAAAGAGTACTACATATTGTACTCCAATTAGAAGTTATAAATCATTGTTCCATACGACTCCCCCCATTGTTCATACTAAAGGTGTATGCGTTCCAAGAGTTTTGATGCAAGTCCTCTTACACTTTACGTGATTAACCGGTTTAACAATGTTATGTCTCTCAAACAATCATCACATAAAGACATGCATCAATCAAGCAAGCCATATTAATTATCTAAGGTGATTTAAGATTAATATGATGTGTGTCTTTTAATTAAGCTGAACTTCCTTTACCACACATTAACTATGAGTGGCTAAATATTTATTTCCTCCTTGACCACACATTAAACTGTGAGCGGCAACTTGTATAAAATATTTGCTCATAACTTCCTTTTAATCATGTGAATAAAAATTCACAACTACCTTTCTTGTTGATTAAGTAACTAACCAACCTAAGAATAACTTCCTTTCTTGATTCATAACTATTGGACAAATTTAACTAATCATAACATTCCAATTCAATCTTATAAAAATTTATATTACTATTTAACATGGAATGTAAGCGTACTATAAATATCATGCTTCTAATAAACTTGTCATGCACACAATTCATGATTCAAAACAAGCATAGCAATATTTCAAGGATCATCCAAGAATGAATACTAGTTCCTGTGTTTTCCTTTAGTACTTACGTACCTTGTAAAATAATGGTGCTCCGCCACAACTTCTAGAAGTGGACTAGATTAAATCCTTGTAAAACCGAAACTAAATTAAAACCTTGTTGACTAAGTTGTATAACAGCTATAAACTAACTTCTATATTGGAAACTTGTCCAAAACATTCCTTATATGCTCTCTATTCAATTCCATACTACACTTTACTTTTCCAAAAGTTACCTTATTCCGTATGGATTCTTCCGGAAGGTTCGACGTACGTGGTTGAGATACGCGTTTTATTGATTATTCCAATTTCCGATGAAAGTAAAATAAAATAAAATAAAATAAAATCAATATAAGAAAATAATTTTAAGCGCGACTCGGCCATCAGTACTTATCATCGGTTATGTCCGGCGATCATTTACTTATTTTATTTATTATTTCAATCATTCAATTTACAAAAATTGGACTTGTCGCGACGTGGTACATGTTAATCATCGACCTTCAGAAGGGACCAAATGTAGGTGTCTACACTTCCACTATAAAACTTTGACAAAAGCATGAGTCATTTCCACGATGGTGGTAATACTTTGATTTTCCCGAAATCAGTAGTAGTAATTTATTAAACGTTTTTCGGAGATAGTTAGGTATTTCCAAGGTGTTACATCTAGATCAAAGGATTCAAACATACAATTTTGAATACTTTATTTAATTATTGTCATGTCATTTATTATGCGTGAGATTGAGGTATGTTAATCCGAAAGACTCGCATGGATTAATAGAATTCGGTGTTTTTCTTAGACGGTATTAATTATGATCTTCTTAAAAAGTATTAATCAATGGAAAAATTGACAAAAAAAACCTACCTGTGGTCGATCTGATTTTAAAAAACTTACCTTTTGATTAACCTACAACAAGCTCACTTTTAATAACCATCTTCTCAAAACGGACCGGATAACCTGCAACCTAATTTATAAATAAACCGATGATTTTAATTCCCATTGAGGTTGTTTGGATTGCATATTTTCTCATTCTTTTCTTGTTATTAGGATTCGCTTTTCCTTTCTCCTTCCCCTTTTCTTTCTCTCTCCTCTTTCCATCTTCATCATCTTTCTTTACTCCCTTCACTGCCATCACTAATTTTTCATACATTGTCATCACCATCTTCTTCGTCTGTCTACTTACTTCACCACCTCTTCCCTCCATCACTACCACTGTCTTCCCAATCATCACCACCTACACCAATGCACCATCACCACCACCTTCTGCCTCCATCACCACTAATTAACCACCATATCCTTTACCTTCAACTCCCTCCATTAAAGCTCATTCATAGTCAATGTTTATCAAAATCTCCATGGCAACCAAAATTTTGAAATTAACCAAGTCAATTCATTAACTCCCACAACTTCGACAATGACGAGTGAATTTTCATTTAATTTTTTATAAACTCCTAGCAAACAAAATTTCAGTTTTTTTACTAATTTTTTATTGAATTTCTTGGTCAATTGAGCTCCCTATATTTCATCCTTTCAAATTTCAGAAAAATAACTTTTAGCTTTCTCTCTCTTAACTCAATTCAAACCCATAAACTTCAAACCCTAAATTTTATACCCTTAGCCTCGTCGTCCGTCGGTCGCCTCCTTCCATATATTTGGCGCTACTTCATTCGATAATTCCACGTTTATTAATTATTACTTTTACTTTTTTAGTTGTTTTGTGATTTTGTTTTTGATACATGATTTAAATTATTAATTTGTTTTAAAGTTTAATTATCAATTTATCATGTTGGATTGTTGATGATATAATGAATTGAAGCACTTGTTGCAGTCTTATAATCGCCAAATCTCCGTGCGAGTCGTTGCTCGCCCGTAGCCCCGGGACCCCGGCTCCCCGGTGTTTGCCCACAACCCCTCCGGCCGCCCCTGCGTTGCGCCGCTACGTCATTTTGAGAATTCTTGATTTCCAGGTTTGTTAATTGTTACTTTTACTTTGTTTAGTTGTTTTGTGATTTTGTTTTTAATACTTGATTTAAATTATTAATTTGTTTTACAGTTTTAATTACCATGTTGTTATTGATGAATGATTAATTGAATCACTTAATGTTGGATAATTTAGATTCTGGAATGTTGAAGGCTTGAAGTGGATAGCTGGATTGATGAATGTTGAATGAATGAATACTGAAGCTTGAAGTTGGATTGTTATTTGTTACATTGTTGATTTGGTATGTAAAATTGTTCAAATTTGTTTATTTGATGTTGCTTGTGGTTTTGTTTCAAATTTCAGAATTAATTATTGATTTATTGGATTGATAGATATGTTCAAAACACTTAGTTTATTTGATTGATAACACTTAGTTTAATTGATGTGGATTTTAAGTGGTACACTCAAATATCATTCAAAACTCACATGTGGATCAATTAAATTCCAACTCCTGGACGAATTCAATTGAAGACTAACTATTTAGCACACTCCAGAAACGAATTAATTAGGGTCTAAATTCGATCTTCACTCCTGAATTCACGAATTTATGAAGAAATCTTGACCAATTAAATTCTTTAAATAGCACAAGAAAGAAAACGAATCTTTTTTGAATTTCAATGAATAAAACTTATGTCGTTACATGGAATTCTTAGGCTATTTATAGATAAATATCCTAAAAACTTAATAAAAACCCTAACTAACCTAGACAACTTGCAATCAATCAAAAAAAAAACTCGCCCCTATGGCTTATCCACAAAACTGGATTTGCCACGTAAGCACACATGCACAACTTGATCCTTATCTTGAATCACTTTGCACAAATCCTAACAAACAAAAATCTTTTTTAATTAACAAACTATCGAGAAATTAAATAAATAACATAAAAACTTCAATATTATCTTGTGGAAGCTTGCCAAAATGAAGCCCAAAAAAATGCCATCAAGATCAACAAACACGCAATCAAGAACGCTTCACCAATTTCTTGATTTTTCAAGAACCCTTCCAAGAATGCATCTTTTAATCAAAAAACCTTCCAAGATTGAATCCTTTAATCAAGAAACATTCAAGAAACCGTTCACCATGCTCCAAAGATAATTTTGAAAGAAAAATCTACCTAAAAATACTCACACACAATAAAGCAATGATGTCCAAAATGAGAAAAATCTTATCAAATGAAGTGGGAAAAAACTCATGGACCAAACCAACTTCTTCCCTGGAACCACCATCTATATCCATCCTGTAAAGTGCTTAAATTAATATCTAATCAGACATATTAAATGACGGACTAACATATTAAAAATTAACACCTTACTCCACCAGTGCAATATATAAGTGACTAATGGTGTTGGCTTAGGAAGCCACCATTAACATTCACAGTGTCAAGTTCCTTCACCATTGTCACCCATACCTGTGACTTATCTCTATCAAACCCAATAGGATTCATTATAAGGTTGATTGTCTCATCCACTATTGGTGCATTATAGGATATGTCACTTATAGTCACATTCACTTCATTCTCCCCTAGTTTAAAAGAATTTGCCCTCAAATTCACATCATCATAGTAAGGTGAGAGATCTCCAATGTTGAAAGTAGCACTCACATTACCATACTCATCCGACAAATCGATTTTATAGGCATTGTCTCCATATGCTTCAATCACCTCAAAAGGTCCATCAGCTCTAGGCATCAACTTATTATTGCGTTTGTGTGGGAAACACTATTTTCTGAGATGAATCTATACCAAATCACTAGGTTTGAAAACATTTTGAGTTCTATTCTTGTTAGATCATCTCCTGTAGACCTCATTCATCTTAGAAATCTTCTTTTTCACTACTTCACACGTTTTGTTGAAGACTTCCACTCGTTTTTACCATCTACATGGATTTCGTCTCTAGCCAATGGAATTAGATCAATGGGCATATATGGATTGATTCCATACACAAATTCGAATGGGAAGTGTCTTGTGGTGGATGAAATAGCTTTTAAGCAAATTCAGCATGACATAGGCACACATCCTAATCTTTTTGCGTATTACTCACAAGGCCACACGGCAAAGTACCCAATGTTCTATTCGTGACTTCAGTCTGACCATCTGTTCGAGGGTGATGAGAAGTACCAAAAAGCAGCTTGGTACCAACCATCTTCCACAAAAACTTCCAAAAGTGACTCCAAAATTTCGAATCTCTGTCACTTACCACACTTTTGGGAATTCCATGTAGCTTCACAATTTCTTTGAAGTATAGATCAGCAACATGTTGAGCATCATCAGTCTTATTCATGGCCACAAAATGCGCCATCTTGGAAAACCTATCAACTACTACCATTATTGAATCACGGCCCCTCTAGGCAAGCCAATTATAAAATCCATACTGACACTATCCCAAGGTGTATCAAGAACTGGTAATGGAGTAGTGTAAAGCCCTTTGACATAAGTTGATTTCGCCCTTTGACATGTAGCACACTTGGAAATGACTGACTGAATATCACCTATAATCTTAGGCCAATAGAAATGTAAAGCCCTTTGACATAAGTTGATTTCGCCCTTTGACATGTAGCACACTTGGAAATGACTGATTGAATATCACCTATAATCTTAGGCCAATAGAAATATTCACTCACCATATCATAAGTCTTATGAACTCCAAAGTCTCCAGTAAGAGCGCCACTATGAGCCTCCCTAATCAGCAAGTCACGAACCCCACTCTTAGGAATGCACAGTTTGTTGTTCCTGAATAAGAAACCATCTTGAATTGTGTAGTTCCTTGAAGGTTGTTGATATTATGTAGCAAAATTTCAATCACTGACATATAATTCCTTTAGGTGCTCACATCATAGAACTCTAGTATTAACCATAGCAAGCAGATATAATCTCCTGGATAAAGCATTAGCTACCACATTATTCTTGCCTTCCTTGTACCTAGATGAAAAAGTGAAAGATTAGAGAAATTCCACCCACTTGGCATATCTGAATGCTCGAACAATGGCATAAAATTCTCGATCATAATTGGAGTAGTTCAATTTTACGCCACTCAGATTCTCACTAAAAAATGAAACAGGCTTCTTTTCTTGAATTAGAACTGCTCCAATGCCCACGCCACTAGCATCACATTCAACCTCAAATAACTTATCAAAATCAGGCAACACAAGGATAGGTGCATTGCAAATTCTCTCAAAAGCCTCCTGAGCTCGTTGATTCCATTTGAACTCACCTTTCTTCATCAATTCAGTAATAGGAGCCATGATAGTAGAGAAATTTCGTATGAACCTCCTGTAGAGCGAAGCTAGACCATGAAAACTCCTGACTTCATGCACATTGGTAGGTATCTTCCAAGTTTTAACAGCTTCAACTTTGGAGGGATCCACCATAATACCTGCACCACTTACAATGTAACCAAGGAAAACAATCTTCTCCTGTAAGAAGTCACACTTTTCCAAATTTCCATACAATTTCTGCTCGCGTGACTTACTAAATAATTGCCTCAATGATCGAGGTGCTCATGAATGTCTCTGCTATAAACAAGAATATCATCCAAATCGACAACAACAAACTTGTTTAGAAAAGGCCTCAACACCTCATTCATCAACCTCATGAACGAACTCGGTGCATTGCATAGACCAAAAGGCATCACCAACCACTCATATAGACCATGTTTAGTCTTAAAAGCAGTCTTCCATTCATCTCCTTCATGAATTCTTATCTGATGATAGCCACTTCTCAGATCTATTTTTGAAAACATACTTGCGCCATGTAGTTCATCCAACATATCCTCAAGTCTAGGCATAGGAAATCTATACTTGATGGTTATGTTATTAACTGCCCTAGAATCAATACACATTCTCCAAGAGCCATCTTTCTTAGGTACTAGTAAAGCAGGAACTGCACATGGACTCATTGATTCTCGAATTAACCCTTTTTGCATCAATTCATCAATTTGGCGTTGGAGTTCTTTATATGCTTCAGGATCACATCTATAAGAAGGCTTATTAGGAATAGGTGCTCCAGGAATAAAATAAATAGCATGTTCAATTCTTCGAATTGGGTGTAGTTCATCAGGCAACTCATCAAGAAACAAATCAGCAAAATCTTCAAGTAAAGGAGTGAGGCGCAAATCTGTAGATACTCTATTTGAAGTTGTTTCCTTTACAAAGGGAATATATGCAAGGTTCCCTTGTTCCACCTCCTTCTCAAAATCCTTAGAAGAAAGGAATAAACTAGTTTGTTTCTAGTCCTTCCCTGCAGATTGAGTAAGTGGTAGGAGATTTATTCGTTTCTTACCCTTCAATACAGAGTAAACATTCGATTCTCCATTATGTTGCATCTTTCTATCATACTGCCACGGTCTTCCTAGGAGCAATTGGCATGCAGTCATTGGCACAACATCACACCACATTTCGTCCATATAGTCCAATTGCGAAATTGATCAGTGCTTGCTTCTTTACTTCAATCCCTTTTGTATCATCAAGCCAATTCAATTTATAAAGGACTATTATGGTCTCTTTGCGTCAATTTCAGCCTTTTTACTAGATCTTTAGATGCTACATTCGTGCAAGACCCACTATCAATGATCAAGTTGCATAGATATGAATCAATCTCGCAAATACTGTGAATAAACTTTCTCTCTGCGTTGCATGTGGTTCTATAGCTGAATGCAATGCTCTTCTAACCAAAAAAACCTTCGCCACCTTGTAGCAATGGAGGTTGATTCACAGTTTCTAGAGTGCCTTCATCAGTATCCTCCCCTCCCTGGTTTTGTATGATGCCCTCATCATCTTCAACTACAATCTGGCAAATTAAATGTCTTCCTCAGTTGCCCATAATCTGGTATGTTCCATAGCCAATGTATGCCTAGAGGAAGCAAGATGACCATAACCTTGACATTTAAAACATCTCCTTCGATCTTCATATTCTGCTTTAGAAACCACCTTCTTTGGTTTTTTCCCTGGAGAGCTAGGAGTTGCAGGAACTGTATTTGGTTGTGGTGTTTGATTTGCTTGTGTTTTTACTCAATTTCGGAGGAGTGTAGCAAGATTTACCAGTGAAAGGCACAAAATTACGTGTGGAATCCCCTTTGGCACGTTTCTCCACCTTCAATACCAATTTGTAGAGATCATCAAAAGTGTGATATTGAGCCAAATCGAGCTCCTTATCAATATTTTTGTTTAAGCCCTTCAAAAATCTTGCCATCTTCATATGTTCTCGTTCCTCCAAGTCACAAAGCAAAGATAACCTTTCAAATTAAGCAATATAGTCATGCACACTCATGGTGCCTTAGTATAGGGAAGTCAAATTGACATAATTTTGTTGATCAAAGTCAAAAGGCACATATTTGTCACGCAACTTCTTCTTAAGGTGAGTCTAGGTGACGATTTTTGCTTTGTTTTGGCATTTTCTCTTGCCTTTGATGCCTTCATACCACAATCCTGCATTTTTAGTTAATCTGATGTAAGCAATTTTAAAGGTTCTTATATCATCAAAACCTTTATACTTAGCAACCTTCTCCACTTGTCTTTCCCATTCAAGATAGTCATCTGGGGAACCTTGGCCAGTGAAGTCATCAAGTTTAATGCAAAGATCATCAAATTTAGCTTGCTTTTGGGAAGTTTTTTATGGGAATCTGAGGAAGAAGATGAGTGAGAACCTTCATCATCAACATCATCCCCACGAAAATAATGCATAGACTGAGGATCGAATTTGCGAAATTCCTGTGCCAAAACATCAATGCAGATAGTATCTTGTTTCCGTCTCACGACCATAGCTTCGAGCTTAGTCATCATGTATTGAATTACTTGTGTTAAATTAGATTCCCCCATGATGGATCGAAAAGAACTTTAAGCTCTGATACCAAATTGATGTGGATTTTAAGTGGTACTCTCAAATATCACCCAAAACTCACGTGTGGATCAATTCAATTCCCACTCCTGGACAAATTCAATTGAAGACTAACTAATTAGCACACTCTTGAAACTAATTAATTAGGGTCTAAATTTGATCTTCACTCCTGAATTAACAAATTTATGAAGAAATCTTGAACAATTAAATTCTTTAAATTGCGCAAGAAAGAAAACGAATCTTTTTTGAATTTCAATGAATAAAACTTATGTTCTTACATAGAATTCTTAGGCTATTTATAGCTAAATATCCTAACAACTTAATAACAACTGTAACTAACCTAGACAACTTGCAACCAATAAAAAAAAACTCGCCCCTATGGCTTATCCACAAAACCGGATTTGCCACATAAGCACACATGCACAACTTGATCCTTATCTTGAATCACTTTGCACACATCCGAACAAACAAAAATCTATTCTAACAAAATATCCAGAAATGAAATAAACAACATAAAATCATCAATTTTATCTTTTGGAAGCTTGCCAAAATGAAGCCCGAAAAAACGCCATCAAGATCGTCAAACACATAATCAAGAACGCTTCACCATTTTCTTGATTTTTCAAGAAACCTTCCAAGAATGCATCTTTTTATCAAGAAACCTTCCAAGATTGAATCTTTTAATCAGAAAACATTCAAGAAACCATTCACCATGCTCTAAAGATACTTTTGAAGGAAAACTCTACCTAAAAAGACTCACGCACGATAAAGCAATGATGTCCAAAATGAGAAAAACCCTATCAAGTGAAGTGGGAAAAAACTCATGGACCAAACCAACTTCTTCCCTAGAACCACCATCTGTATCCATTCTATAAAGTTCTTAAATTAATATCTAATTATACATATTCAATGATGGACTAACATATTAAAAATTAACACCTTACTCCGCCAGTGCAATATATAAGTGACTAATGGTGTTTGCTTAGGAAGCCACCATTGACATCCACAGTGTCAAGTTCCTTCACCATTGCCACCCATACCTGTGACTTATCTCTATCAAACCCAATAGGATTCATTATAAGGTTGATTGGCTCATCCACTATTGGTGCATTATAGGATATGTCACTTATAATCAAATTATCATCATTAATACTTTAATTAGTGTTATTTAGTTTGTTAGTATAACATTTACTATAATAAATTGGTAGCCTAAATGGCTAAATTTATATTTAATGTGTGATTGTTCAATTACTTATCTTGAAAAATATTTGTTTTTAAATGTTACTACGAAATCAATTGTAAACCGATTTCAAAATATGAAAACTCGAAGAGAACAATTGTAATATTTTTCAAGTATTTAATTTTCTTTGCAATTTGACATTTGTAAGAATATGACATTATCATTTTTTATCATTAATTTATTTGATTTTAATTGATCTGATAATCCACAACTTTTTATGGTTGTTCGGTGCCCACCCATGCTTGAATTCCTAGCTCCGCCTTTGTGTGGTGCGGTGCTTAAGATAGGTGGTGGTGTTGTGGTGAGTGATAATCGGTTGTAGTGTCGGTAGCAATGTTGGGTGGATGGGATGGTGTTGGCTTTTTTATTATTTATTTACATTTAAACTAATTTATTAAAAAAATTAAAAAAAAAAAAAAAAAAAAAAAAAAAAAAAAAAAAAAAAACTTGTTATTGTAGTGTGTAACTTTTGGTATGGGTATAATGGTGAAAGATAATGGTATTAGATGGGTCTGTTGTAGATTAATCAAAAGGTGGGTTTTAAGAAGTGGATCGGCTAAAGGTAGGGTTTTATTTGTCAATTTTTCCTTAACTAATTGGGTTTTATATTGTTTTACGATTTTATAATTTTCATTGCTAAGGACATGAGATTGTATGCCTATAAATATGGTTGATTTCATTAATAAAATTCATATAGTTGTTTTGAGCCAAATAAATCCCTTTAAGAATTGAATTTGTTAAAGTCAAATTAAATTTCTTTCATTGCTTATCTTCTTGTTTCGAGTATAGAAGATCATATTCCTTTGAATTAGGTTTATTCTTAATTTCTAGCATCCAATTTTAATTATTCTTGTTCTCTTAATTTTTGTTCAAATAAACCATAAAACAGCAAATATACGTTCTATAATTTTTATTTTAAGGTGTTTGATATACATGATTTACATAGTGTGTTCCCCCTTGTTTTCGGTTGATTTTGTGCTTCATAGTTGAGTTTATGGCTTTATTTCGGCTAAATATTATTCCCTGGTGTTCATTGGTGATTTAGATGAGTTTAAGTGGTTTTAGTTGATTTTGAGTGCTTTAAATGTCAATTTTATGTTCAATAGTTATCACGCGTGGTTCTCGGCTTGATTCATGTGTTTTAGGTGCGTAAATAAGGAGTTATAAAGTTAATATGATCTTAAACAAGTCAATTCGGCTTTGTCTCGGGATGCGTGCTAAGGAATGAGAAGCTACGAGCATTAATCAAAGGAATCAAGTGACAAAAACTAAAAAAAAAAAAAAAAAAAAAAAAAGCAAAAAGATTGCTTCAGAGTGCCCATGCGGGCGCATAAGCCAAATGGCCCAATAGTATATGCGGGCGCAACATAGATCAGACTCTTCAGAAAAGCATCCAAAGGATACCTGTGGACGCAGTTGTAACACCCTAGAATTTCCTAACTTCCTTCTTTCAATTTCCGGAAATATAATATAATAGAAAACTAATGATGAATATCCTTCCTACTTAACTAGGAAAAACCAAAGTATTACCGACGTCGTGATAACAGCTAAGGCTTTTATCAAAGTACTATAGCGGAAGTTTTTTGTATTAAACCAAATTAAAACTCTAAAAGAACTTTTAAACCAAATTTAAAATAAATCTTTATTACAACTCGGAAGTGTATTAACGGCCCTCCAAAACCAAATAAACTTTAAACTTTGATAATTCAATATTCAACAATAAGAATAAATAAATAGCAAATCCACACAAGCTACGAAAACAGCAATGCCAGCGCTCATAACTCAATCCCAGCATGATTGATTACTCCCACCTGTACCTGTAGCTTTCTCTTTTTCTAGACAACTACTCGCCATCGAAATGGATCGTCGTAGGGCTAAGTCAAAGACAAAGCCATGCACACAAACACACACAATCAGCAAAGCTGAGTACATAAATACTACAGACTATGCAAAACATTATGGACAACGAAATAAAAGACAGGAGTAAACAATACATACTTCTTACCACGTTCATCACTACACACTTGTACATAAACTCAACATATAAAAAGATTATTTATTTTTTAAGATCTTTGGATTTCGCATCGAACTCCTTAACAATCGCCCTATTGGGCACCAACTTGAAAGCAACTCCAATAAGGTATTATCTATGTCACATGAAGTGACGGAATTCCAGCGCATTAAAATATAAAAGAGTACAACGTCTTGTACCCCGATTAGAAGTTACACTAAATATACACTTATTGTTCATACGCAAGGTACATACGTTCCAAGAGTTTTGGTACGAATCCTCTTTCACTTTACTTGATTAACAGGTTTAACAATTGTTATGACTCATACAAAAATCACATAAAAGCATACATGGCAGCAAGAAACACCATATTAATTATACTAATTATAATGTGATTCTAAAATTAATTTGTGAGTGCTTTATTATTAAACTTCCATTACCACACATCAACTGTGAGTGGCTAACTATTTGCTCATTTATTTCTAATATATATGTGAATAAAAAATTCACTAATTACCTTTCTTGTTGGTCAAGTAATTAAACTTCTTTTCCTTTCTTCCTTATTGACCACTTGTCAAAAGTTCAAAAATAATTAACATTCCAAAGTTCATGATGAAATAACAAGACTATACATACGGAATGTCAACTTGATAAACAAAACATACTTTTCATACAATCGGGATGCTAACATGACTTCTCATGCAAGTCATCTCAAGTCAATCAAGCATCAACTTTTATGTCTATAACATATAGCATGGAAACCAAACAAATCTAGTATGAACTCTATTTTCATAATTGTTTTTAGTACTTACGTACCTTGTGTTATAACGGTGATCCGCCACTACTTCTAGAAATCGCTTAACTCGAATTCTCCTACATAGGAAAAATCAAAACTAAATTAAAACCACGTTGACTAACTTCTACAACAACTCTAAACTATTTACATTGGAAACTCGTCCAAAACCTTCCCTATATGGTCTCTATTCAATTTCATACTTTATTTTAATATTTCCTTTGCAAAACACCTAATATTCGATAATTTTCTAAAAATGGCAGCTTTGTAAAGTTGCTTAAAAACTCCTTAAAACTTTTCTAAATATTATAATTGGACCCTAAAACATTAGGTTCATGTCCTAAGACCATCATATAATATTTTGGAAAACAATTGTAGCTTATCATTTCATGTGTTACTATTTTTATTATGCATGAACACATGTTAAGAAAAATTTACAGCAATATATTTTAATTCAAAACTCATCAAAATCCTTTTAAAACTTTATATTTCAAGCGTAAAACACTAGCTTTTAGAACCTTATACTATCATCATACTTATAATCTATGCATTAGAATAATTTTTCATGCTAAAAAACATGCTTATGATATTTTTTTTAACTTAGTTTTCATGTTTTTTAAAAATTTGACAACAATATTAAATCACTTTAAAACCTTTAAAAAGAAATCTTAACTTCATAAAATCATCCCAAATTAGTACTACAACAATCTATGATCATAATATGAATGTTTAGAGTATTAAAAATCATAACATCCATAATTTTCATAACTTTATAAACCCTAATTGGTAAAATTTCTTTAACCAATTTATAAACATGAATTTTAATTCTAAAACATGATCATAAACTACAAAACATGATTAAAACTATAAAACATAATTATAAGACACGAATTTATGCAAGATTGAATTGAAAAGAATAGAGGAGAAAAAAATTTATAAAGGGGTTTCGAAAATATACCAAAGGGGGAGGAGGTAGCCGGCGAGCAGGGCGGCGCACAGGCATGCAAGGGTGGCGACGAGGGGGACCAGTGAGTGGGGCGAAGGGAGGAGCTCGAAGAAGCTTTTTTTTCTTTCGGATTTTTTCTCAGAATTTTTTTTCTTTTTTCTTTTTTTTTTGAAATCCTAAATCGCGACTTTGATTTTTAAATCTGAAGATTCAGGTTTTAAGGGTTATTTATAGGCTCAGATCAGGTTTTGGTGAAATTACATAAATACCCTGAATGCTTGAATTTACTTTTGTGCCCTCGTTTTAAAACATTTTAGGAAACTTTGAAAATTCTAAAATTGGAAACTTCTTAAAATATTTAATCAAATTTGAAGTAACATAAAGATAACTTATAAACTTTAGAAAACATAAAAATAATTATTTTACGTAACAACTAATTAAATTTTCTTTCTTTAATTCATTTATTTGGCTTAATTTTTCAATAAAATATGAAATTAAAATTTTAAAATACGTAAAAATATGGGGTATTAGAGCAGCCCTTTAAACGGGTTTGACCCCTACGGGTGCAGCAAAGGTGGCATCTTGGTCTTCCCTAGGCTTCCGTGTTTTTATACGGGCTTTATCTATCTTAAGCCCATTACTTGTACAAATAGGCCCTTTGCTTAGAACAGAAACACTACTTCTCTTTTAGCACTTTTTAGAAATTAAAAATCTAGATTAAAATCCTAATTATTACTCCTAGTTACTTTCTCTCTCAAGATTAGTTTAGATTAGTTTGTCAATCACTCTCAATTCAATTCAAGCTTAGTTTTTTGGTAATTTCTTTCCCTTTTTCTCTTTTCCTTTTTAGTTTTGTTCTTAGTTTAATTTGTTGATTTGTTTTTATTGATTAGTTTTAGTTTTCTAGTTAATTCTTGTTTAGAAAATTTGTTAATTGTTATTTATTTATGTTTATGAATCATAAATTTTTTTTTGTTTTAGTTTTTATAATTATATGTGAATAATTAGTTTTCTAGGGCTAAGGGATCCATGAAAATGTTTATTAATTAATTTAGTATTAATTGATCAATTCTTGATTAGTAGTTAAATTCCTATTTTGATTGTAATTAAATTGCAACAAGATTTAGTTGTAAGTTTGGTAATTGTCGAAATCGAGGCCAAGAGGTAAGATTACCACAATAAGACCACTGAATAATACGCAAAACAAGCTTATGATGGCGAGAGCCGCTGAAGGAGTTTTGAGGGAGTCTATGTTCGAGAGAATTAGTGTGCCCTAGTTTAATGAACGTTAGTGAATTAATTAATTTTTATTTGATGAGTTTGTTGATTGTTTATGGTGAACCGATTGCCCACAATTTTCGTTGTTTTTCTAGTTGTTAGTCAATTATTTAAGAAATACAACCAAGGCCCATTATACAACTTTTACTTTTTAGAACTAATAGAATTTAATAACTTCCATGTGGTTTCAAACCCTACTTCTGTAGCTATATTAGTTAGTGTTGTCGGTTTATTTTTGAGAGGTGTGCGATAGCCTGTTTCAGTGTTTGACGATTTAAGTTGCGTTATCTCTTATTTAAGTGGTTTAAATACACTTCAAATATAATCCCTTTCTGAATGATATAATTACATTTAGATGATATAAATATCTTCCAAATGACATAATCTACTCCTTTATATTAAAACGCTATGAGAAGCCTAGAAATCCGCCAAGTGTTGCCACCATGTCTACAAGTACAATGATGTGGGCACCATTTAACACCTATATGGCATCAAGTTCGTCACAATTCTTATGGCTTTAGAAAAATGTAGCTACCAAGAATCGATGTTGGGTATTGTGTACAAGATAGTTGGTGGGCTACCACTCCTCTACTTATAATTTATTGAAAGAAAGTTACTCATCAAATTACTTATTTATAGAGCAGTATAACTATTTACATGAGTACTTTAACCTTCTTTAATTGTATATACGTATAATAAAATATAGTCATATGAGATTTTATGTGGTCGATTGTGTATTATCTAATCATATAATTAATTTTTGTAATTTTTACAAGCTTGTACCTCGAGATATAAATGTTTTAAGTTGTGCCTCGTGAAATGTGGAAAACACAAATTTAGCAATTAGAAAGAAGTAGATGGAATATTAGCTTGTGTTAATATTAATTTAAGTAGTTTTTTCCCCTAATTCTCCATTAACTAACTTTCATGGTTTACGTACTCTTATTATGCTACACATTCTATTATCAGTTGGATTTTTTTTCTATTTTTCTTTATACGAGTATTTAATTGGTATATACTATTTCTTTCTTATACTACCTCCCTTTTTTTTTTAGTTGCAACATTTCAAAAGTTGCACTATTCATCTTTTAACCTTTGATTTAATTTTATGATCAATGTATAAAGAGTAATATAGTCAATATGGATCTCGTTTGTTTCGACTTAGCATGCACTTTATTAATATATAGTTTTTATAATTTATACAAATATATAATTACAGTTATAAATTGTTAAAAATGTGGCTCGGCAAGTGTGAAAAGTGAATTGTTGTAACTAAAAAACCCGGAGGGAGTGTTAGGTTATTCATATTTTGGTATCGGTTATTAGTTGTGTTTGATGATGTGATGTGTAAAATACATTTGTTTGTAAAAGTTATACATATATTAGTTTTTTGTTAACTTTTTTTCTTAGTGTAAAAAGAAGCCATATATAATATGCAATGATGTGGACTTGTATATTAATCCAAAGTATTATTGATCGATATCTCCTCAATACTTTAATCATGCAATTAAGTTTGATGACATTCACTTTAATTTTTGTTCTTAAGGAGTTGCACAAGCAAGTGAAAAACAATAATATGATCTTATGAAACCAAGAGGGAAGCTTTTACCAACCGAGCTAAGGTATCCCCACTCTCTAATTATGTGACAGGAGCACGTCAATGATTAAAGTTACGTATCACTAGTTATATTTTAAATAATATAATCACTTTTCATATGACATAATCAATTTGGATGATATGTTCATTATTTTTTTTCTAGTGCATATCATAAATATATATTAAGTGCACAATAAACTAATGCACACCAATTCATATTAATTTATTCTTTTTTGTTACAATTCTTTGAAGTCATATTTTCTTCCAAACTCCTTTTTCTCTATGTTAGATTTATTTTTTGTTTTTTTTTATTATACATTAACCATTCTACATCAAGGTTATTGGTGGTTTTGCCTATGGGTTTTTTCCCACTGCAATTGCTAGGGTTTTTCTCATTTCAGGCATTTTTCATTTTTGGTTCATTTTTGAGTCTTCATTTCTTGTTGATCATCATTTTCATCTAAAATTACATGGAGGTTCTTTTCTTGAAGGTTTCTTGATTAAAAGATTGAATCTTGAAAGGTTTCTTGAAGATTGCGCAAAAACCGAAGCTGGGATGGTGGGAATTTTGACGATCTTCCTATGATTTGGGCTTCATTGGATTTTCGTGATTTTAGTTGTATTTTATGATGGTTATCTTGTTTTTAGTTTGTTAGGATTAAATCTTAGTTTGTTAGGATTTTAGGCAAGTTGTTAGGATATAGATCTAGTTGTGCAAGTGGATTGATTTGTGTGATGTAACCGGATTTTAGCGGGCAAGTGAATTATTTTCACGTGCAACTTGCTGAATTAGGATGTTATTTTGTCCGAGGATATTATTTGACTTTGAATTGGAGGCTTGTTCCGCTCTTAGTCTTATAAATACCCTTGGTGTGAGTCAATAAAAATAATGTTGAGTTTATGAAAAAATTACTTCTTGAATTTCAATTCTGTTGATTGAATTGATAAAGTTTCCGTAGTTGCTACTACAGTTGCTTTGCTTGACGATTTCCACAACATAATCCTAGTTCTTCTGAAACCTTTGGTGGGTGAACCAAGTCCATATCCCTCAAATTACATAGAGAATTCGTGAGTTTTTAAAATAGATCACAAATTTTTCGAACCTTCTTTGTTTAATTCTAGACTACAATCCATCAACCTGTGAATTTTATTGCCAATCCATTAAATTCACATCAAGTTCAAAACACGCTAGTAACGTGGACATGCAACTTTACTATGAAGGAGCTCGTATCAAGAGTTATCATTCCTCCGCATATCAAAGCATCTACTGTAAAAGGCTTGTCATTGGATTTGTTCTAATATTCCGAGGTTTATAAACATAATTCTTATCGTACTCATGGTATTTGACATTTATAATAAAATGAGGTTTAAAAATAAAGGTTTATATTTGCATATGTGGTAATTTGTGTGTTAGAAAAATATTAATATAAAAACAAAATAAAACAAAAAGGTAAATTTTAAAATCCCAGTTATAAACCTCTAACAGGTTTGTTTGTTGTTGGTAAAAAGTTTGTTCAAAATGAGTTTATCCTTTTGATGTAGCAGAAGAACCCTTATTCTATTATGGATCTAATGTGGACACAACTTTATTATGAAGCGAAACTCAGGCAACATTATGAAGAAGTTTTTTCAGATTACTATTAAGCAAAGCTCATATTCAAGTGAACTTTGCTTCAAGATAATCCAAAGACTATGACAAATTTCTAAAAGAATAACAATTTCCCATAACAATCAAAAAGGAATTTGAAACCACAAGTCTGCTAATATGTACAATTACTTGAATTTTGAAACACCATAACAGTAAAACTTAAATAAATAAAATAAATAAATATGTAAAAAAAAAAGAAAAGAAAAGAAAAAGGTCCCAAAATAAAACGGTCAACTACCATCCTTGAAACTTCGACTTTTACCCTAGGTTTCATTGCTAATGTCACTGTTGGAGTCCTTATCTTTACACTGCTCTAGTTGGGCAATGTCATGAGGCAATGGCCAAAACCATAATTGAATAGCTCTATAGGCAAAATATGGGACAAGAGCAGAGAAGACGACGACGATTATAACAATCCAATATACTGGACTAGGAGCACAGACCTCTCGTAAAACCATAAATGCTGTCTTAGAAAAAGTAGGTGTGAGAGAGCCGTATATGAGCAGGAAAACATACCACAACACGATACTACCCCATATGAAAAAATGTTGTATCCAAGTGAAGTAGTTGATAGAGAGTGCCATTTGACAATTGACCGACCAAACTACACAACTATACATGGTAGCTGCCAATACTGAGAAGTCAACCACTTTGCCATCACTTCGAAATGCCTGGTCCTTTAGGCAATTGGTGGTCACAAAGAAGATTATTATTGAATTAATGATTCCATTGAACATCCACCCAAATATGCGAGGCCAACTGTAAAGAATGTTTTGGATGCCCTCAAGATACACATAAGGATACTGCAGAAAACAAAAGTAAACTATTATGGGTTCGTTGTTTAGACGGACAATGTATAGTGTATAGCTCAGCTATTGCCAACAGAGGGTTAAAATTTGTAGATTCAGTACCTTGAGGCAAAATTGTGCAGAAACATCCTGATCAAATACACCAAGGGCAATAACAGGAAGTGCAGTAAAAAAGACGTTATAGCTAGACAAGTACCAATCGTTATAAGCAGGTTGGGCAGAGAAAGATGAATGTGTTTCGAACCAAAAAAGTGTTAGCCCAAAAGTAATGTTCTTGTAGAAGTAGTAACATATCTGCAGCCAAAAAGAAAGACAGTAGCAAAGAGTAAATAGTTATGGTAGCCATTGACAAATTAATTCACCTTCACCACTACAAGCATGATAGATCGTTACCATCATTGATATACGCTTGTAAAACCAATGACCGTGCACAAGCAATAAGCGCTCAAGGAAACGAAATTGAGCAATGTTAACATCACTTGACATTGCCGCCTACACAAAACATGGAGTTCATTAATATGTATGCAGTTATCCTATCTTTGATTTAATTGTATACCTAACTATATAAGAGATAAAGACATGAGGACTCTATAACTAGGACGGTTGGAATCGAGTACGAAGGTTCAACACGAGTATAGATCCGAGAGCCGGACATAATAAATGTGAAAACTGAGGGTTCACGAAACACTATGGAAACAAGAGAAAGGATCTATCTATGGTTTTCATTGACCTAGAGAAGACATGATAGTGTACCTAGGGAAGTGCTTTGATGGCCTCTCATAAGAAAATATATGGACATTATCAAAGACATGTATAAGGAGGTTAGTATGAGATGCACTAACTAGTGTCGGAAAAACAAAAGAGTTTCCTTTTAGAATTGGTGTACATCAAGGCCTTACCCTTAGCCCTTCAATTTTTACTATAGGTATAGAAAATTTGACTAGTTAAATTCAAGATGACATACCTTGGAGCATGATGTTTGTGGATGATATTGCATTTATTGATATAACGAAATAAGAAGTGAAAATAACTTAGAACAGTGGCAACAGATGTTGGAATCACGAGGTTTTAAGTTAAGTAGAAGTAAGACAATCAATATATGGACTATAGGGTAGGGTTACAAGCTAGATTGTTTGGATGAAAGGAGTGTTCAATGTGCTGATTACTTCCACCATTTATGATCCATCAATCAAAAGGATGGTTAGTTGGATGGAGATGTAGCTCACACGATCAAATCAAGGTTGAAGTGGAAGGAAGCTTCCAAATTTCTATGTGATCGGGGTATGTAAAATTTAAGGAAATATTCTACTGCACAACCATCAGGTTGGACTTTGAAATATTGTCACTTTCATAAGCTGTGTGTGGCAAAGATCGTATGTGCATATGCTACGTTAGATAACTGGGCATACAAGAAAGGATAGAATACGAAATGAGGTTATTAAAAGGGTGGAGCTTGCTTCTATTGAGATGAGGTTTGATGGAGATTTGAGGTTGTTGGGGCTATAAGAGAACTTGCATTGAATAGGAAAGTTTAGAGAAAGAGGATTTGTGCTGATAACATTTTCAATTCCCCTTTTTAATTCATAAACGGCGCGAGTCGGCTTATGTCATCTTACTTTCGGCTTTGGGTTGTATTGGTTTGGACTTTGTATTGTTCTAGATTTGAGTTTAGACTTTGAATTTAGACCAGCGTGTTCACTTTCACACTCGAGTAGGGTTGACCCAACGGATTTTGAATCTGCTTTTATTATTCTTCTATTATCAATAATTCATCACCCAATACAAAAAAATAAATAAATAGATAAAATCAGATAATGGACAATTTTAAGTCTTATTAAGATAGGAAAAAAAGTAATCGACTATTACTAAATAGTGCACTAAAAAATTTAGTCATGATTAATACATTAAAATGATGTAAATTAGGCAAATATGCAATCATTACAATGAGTTAACATATTATTAGTGGGTTGACAACAATCATGGGTGATAAAATCTTGCCATAAGCCATCATTAACAGGTCAAAACGGGTTATAGATGATAAAAATCTTGCCAAGACCTAGTATTTTTGGGTCGGTTGACTTTTGACAGCTCTACTAGTCGACCCCAAATTATTTATAGACTAAAGTTATGTTGGTGTAAGTTATTATTATGCTCAAAATAAATATGTTATTATTTTGCTCGAAATAAAAAATAGCATATTGTAGATTTTATACAGAAATCATAATTGATTTGTAAAGTAAGAAATAATTGATTTTCAGTTCAACCATATAATGGAAATGCTTACAAAGAAAGATTAATTTTCAATGCAACTAAATAATGAAAAAGTTTAATCAAAGCTTTTGTTGCAAAAGGTTTTCCATGGAAACCAATTTCACTAAACTATTCCAACTTGAAAAGCTCTTCGGAAAAAACAGTTACACAATTGTTGAAAAGGTGGTCGGAGTGGCTCACTTACCTCAAAAGGGTAGCAACAAGTTCACCCTCAAGAGCCAAACAAAAGCGTAATGTTATATTTTGATTGTTGATTTTGTGCATAGCAACTCATAATTACATCTAGAGTTAGAAATCGGCCTAATCTGTTTTCTCTTCCATCTCCGACGCATTTTGTGAGCACATCGAGTCGGGTCACATCAGGTACACTAAGTTAAATGAAGAGCTGAGCTTCACATATTCACATCTCTATAGTCTATACCATGATAAGCTTAGAAAGTTACAATTACCCAAAATTCTTTGTCTGTTTAGTCTGAAAACAATCCAAACTCAAAACTATCTGAAAATGATACAATCTGGTATTGGTTCGATTTTTTTGTCCAAAATTGATTTTATTCGGAAGGTTGAATCCGAATTTGACATGATTCGAAAGTATGACAGTTGCGAAGAAAAAATTATTCTAATAAAATGGTCTAATCTATTTCATCCAAGATGAATACCTTCTAGACAATCCAATTGCCATGTCTACCTACAACAACAACCACCTTCTTTCTCCTCTATTCTGCTTCCTACAACCATCACCACTTTGTAGAAAGAAAATAATCACGAGTCCACCATAAGATAGGGTGGGAATTGTGTCCTCAATCATTTTGTGTAGCTATTTAATATAAATAGGGTTATTGTAGAGATAGTATGTTAGGCTATTCGATGTAGTCATAATTATGGCTAGAAAATAAAGATGATTGGTAGACCAATTTGATTGAGTTTACTAGTAATTATAATAAAATCCCATGAGACCACATAATAGCATAAGGTTGGACCCAACTCACTGTAAGGCCCTTAAAAGTCCTACTAGTGATGGGCTATAATGGAGTAATATAAACATATTATTAGGGCAATTGCTGTACTATACACCCGGAAATATATTCTGAAATATACTCCCGAGTGCATATAATAACTTGCCTTATTCGGGTTAAAGGATGACATTGCAATTGTTACATTAGAAAACCCTCTACCTAATGCTCAATATTCCTCAACCCCAAACAAAGTAAGAGAGACGTTATTTTCTATACTAGCACAAGTGCACTTCTAACCCCTGCCTATGTAGCAAGTAGAATAGTAATTGAGGTCCTAAGATCTCCAACAAGTAGGAATATGACGCTTCAAAGGTTGTAAATCTATTCCATATTACTTTGATTCGTCTTAATTCATTGCTAGAGATCATGTTGTTAAATATGTAACGAATTTGTTACTAGACAGTACACGAGCAAAATCATGGACCACATGACTACAAGACCACCACAAGTCCACAACCACGAGATTAGATCATCACCACCACCACACCGACGAGACATAGATCACCACCACCATCATCGATCACAAAACCCAAACCACCACCAATTTTTCTAGGAATATATTCAACCTAAATTCCTAAAATGTTGCATGTAATGTTGAAAAGCAGTATCATAGAAAGTTACCAAAAAGGTGACACTGTAAAAGATGTAATTTATCTATAGAGCAACAAAGTGTACAACACAAAGCCAAGGAATAATTACCTGCATTCCTTCAACACCACTGATACCAATTCCAATATTAGCCTCCTGGATCATGCCAACATCATTAGCCCCATCACCAATTGCCAATATCGTTTTACATGTTCTAGTTTTGACCAATCTTGCTACCTGCATACTTCTAAATCTTTATCAATTAATTTTGGGGTCAGTAACAATTGCAACTATAGCAACTGACAATCAACTTTTATCCAAAGGGCAATTAGATCTTTCTAGCAAGAAAGAAGCTTACAAGAGCTTTCTGTTTTGGTGATGAACGACAGCATATAACAGAATCACAGTCATTTGCAAGCTTTAGAAAGTCACTTTCTAGACTTTTATCCAGAGCGAAAGCTAGAGATTTCCCATCGATTATCAATCCATATTCAGTACAAGTTCGTTTAGCAGAATGAATTCGAGACATGGCATCAATTATTTGATTTCTTACACTCTCCAAGAAAACCTGAAATGATAAAAACATAAGCATTAAACAATTAAAAAAAATAAAATAAAATAAAAACCTTTTATCCTAATTTTACAGACTTAATCATTTATACACATTGACCTTTGCAATGGCTTCCTTGTCACCACGCTTTTCCTCTGAATTTAATTCTGGCAAATCTAGTGATATTTTAATCTGCTCCATCCCTTGCCTCAACAGGCTACATGCATAGCTGCAATGGTTTAAACTTTGATGGATGAAATACTTGAAGCACACAAATGGACTCTATCAAAAAATATTTCCAAAAACATAACACACAAAAAAGACCCAATTAAAAATGTGTCACCATACCCAATATTGATCGCTGTTTCCATCTTGTCGCCGGTTAGGACCCATATCTTGATCCCTGCCTGTGCTAGTTTCTGGATGCAATCAGGCACCTGTTGCACAATTATAAAACGACCTATATTACTCTTGAATTCAGAAAAAAATTGTATGTTCCGGTTAAGCCCTCCACAAGTAGGACCAGCATAATCAAATAAATAAGAAAAGAAATGCCGATAAATTTTGAAACAAAAAAACGGATCAGAATCTTGAGTGTCATTAAAACATATACCCCTTTTTGCAACTTATCCTCAATGGCTGTAGCACCAAGGAGAATCAACTCCTTTTCAATCTTTTCAGCAGCTGCATCAATCAGTGCATCTCGGTCAGCACTTACAGATGTTTTGGCATGATGCAACTCCTCCTGCCACACTGTAAACTCTTCTTCGTTAAGATAGCGATATGCTAGTATCAAGGTTCTTAAACCTGCCTCTGCATATCTTCTAACATGAGCCTTGGTCTCAGCTTTAAATCGCCGTCCATCTTCAGATAGTCTTTCTAACATAACACTACACTCAGGAGAATAAAATTTTAATAAACCTCCGGAAAATAGCCAACATACTGATACTAAACTGATACTAAAATACAATATGTTCTTTCCAACCTGTCTGCCCCTTTGCACAAAAGGAGAACCTTTTTTTCTCCATTTCGGACTATTACAGACATTCTTTTGCGTGAGCTACTGAATTCTAGGACATGAAGGAGTTCATAAACCCTGAAAACAGAACAAATTATAAATCATAACACACAGAGTGATCTTTCTAAACAGAAATATACAAAACTTAAATTAGCTCAAGTCCCCTCCATAGCATAGACCCTGAAAACAGAACAAATCATTTACTAGTGCATATCAAAACTAAGGGAATGTTTTCCAACACCGAACTTTACAAAGCTTAAATTAGCCCCAAGTCCCCTCTCCTACAAGCAGCCAAAGCATACACGGATGCATATGATACTAAATTACTAATGACAATGCATAACACTTAAACAAAATAGGGCTTTGTAACATTGTAAGCATCATCGATAAATTTTTTTAAGGGAGTGTAATTCCGAATTCCAAACCAGAATGCATTGATCCAAATTGAACATACCCATCAACCTAATGTTTCCTGATCATCAATTATTTCATAACTCAAAAGGGATTCTGTAATCACCATACAAAGATGCATGTGTACCAACCGAAAAAGAATTGTTATGGCCATAATCAAATCTAATGTTCCTCATTGCACAAGGACTACACTTTTCATTCTTGTATCAACGTATTTACACTGACATTCAGTATTACTAAATTTTCTAAGATAGAACTTGAACATATTAATTGTGTATACCCATTAAGTCATAATCTAAATAGTTTCCAGACTCCCACATGTACAAAAAGAATCGTTACGGAGTATAACTTATGACTTATGCACACATACAAAGAAAAAAAAAGGAAAAAGAATGACTACTTTGTGAAATAACTAATAATCATAATATCCGCGTTAAGAATAAAATTTCAGGGCAAGCAAGAAATCTAAAAGCCAACCTGTCAACCTTTTTCCCAGTTTCACAATCTAATTCATGTAAATATATGCATGTCTGCGTCCTGTTGTAAAACTCAAAACCAAGTTCCCTTGCAGCTATCACAAAGGCTGCTTCATCAGGTGATTCAGCTTCATAGGAAAGTTGACCTGTTTTCTCATGGACATCAGGAATGACTGTATGGCAGATAGCCAACACTCTAAAAAATTTCTGTATCACATCAGAATGAGGTTCCTTGACCCACCTTCCATTCATGAGGCGTTCGTCCTTGAAATTAAAACCTTTCACAGGCCTACCTGTAGCCATGCTGTCACCTACCTCATCTTGTTCATCGGAGGGAATCGTTTGCCCTTGTCTTCTTGCTAGAGCAATTTCTACTTCTG
The DNA here is from genome assembly GCA_016808085.1 of Suaeda aralocaspica. Taxonomy (NCBI): domain Eukaryota; kingdom Viridiplantae; phylum Streptophyta; class Magnoliopsida; order Caryophyllales; family Amaranthaceae; genus Suaeda; species Suaeda aralocaspica. Next base: position 583,331 of record PYUH01003982.1, on the reverse strand, counting down.
TCATCCCTTCTCCGTAAGAAGTACCAGCTATTGAACATTTGACAAATTCCATAGAGTTGCTTGTTAATGTACCTGTCTTGTCGGATAATATGGTATGTACTTGACCGAGTTCCTCGTTCAAATTAGATGTTCGTGCGTGCGCAGGCCTGCCAGTTTCCTCACAAAACATATTACGATCCTGATTTATAAATATACACTGTAGGACCTTCACAATTTCAATGGATATATACAATGAGATGGGAATCAAGTAACCATAGAGCATGAGGTCAGTCAGGAAATGTAAAAAGGCAGCCAGAGACGCTCTTTTTGGGTCATAAAACACAGCTGCCTTATCTGGTCGAAGATACCATCTTTTCAACTTCCCAGCATCAATATCCTTTTTAGTTATAATGCCAAAGAAAACAGACCCAGTAAAGGACATCACCATAAGAAAACTGAAAAGAATATAGACAATCTTATCCAGCCTTTTTTCAATCCCACTCCTCTTTGATGGAGGATTGATAGTATTTTGCATCACCTTTGTGTCATGCCCAGTGAAAATCACCACACCATACACGTATTCAGTATTCCGAAGTTTAGAGCCTCTCAGCAGAAGTTGCTGCAGAGAAAGAGGATACTGCATTTCGTTATAGTACATAGTTCCCACAAAAGAGTACAGGTTTTCATTGGGATCCTCACATTTGGTCACTGCCTTGAAACGAGACAAGGAGCTTTCGTCTTTTAGGCCAGATGTGACTTCCAAAGCATGCTTCAGCTTAAGATTAGTTTCTCCATCAAGATTCGAAGTCTCTACATAACAGATCCCATCGTCGTAGTTCGATGAGAGGAAGAGCAAATCAGCAGGAAAATATTCATCTTTATGCACCTTAACAATGTCACCAACTCTTAGTTCTTTCCACTTTGTTACAGTAATGCCTTTATTTTTAGCATCAAAGCAGTCAACACGCCGATTATTGGCCTCTATGTCCTGTAAAATTTCAATAACTACAAATTCATTTGTTGGCACAAAGTATAATGGAAACACAAACATAGTATAGCCATAGCATAATTTTAGTTACTACAGGCTACAAGGAGCCAATAGGCGAAATTCGGCAAAATACAATCCCTCATAAATTGCATACTAAATGATAGAGAAAAAAATGATCTTTAACTCAATATAACTACATAATTCCTCCGCTCTATATTACTCGCAATATAACATTTTGTAACGTATTATAAGATAAATATCTAAAGGCATAAACGAATGAATTAATCGAAATAATTTTAACACAAGAAAGAGGTAGAAACTACGCCTCCGAGTGTTACTTTATGACATTCATTGCCGATCTCAAGCTCAGATAAAGGAGAGTTTGGCACTAGGTTTGTGGCACCCAGCCGCTAAAAACTTGGTCATATATTATGGACATGAATGAGATTATGGATATTACGGGGGCGTGCCCTACAGAGCAACGCGCTGCATTCTAGGCCCAGATGTAGTGAAAAGTATACAAGGGTTGCTAGGTTGTCGCTTAAAAGCGCCCAGGGGTAGTGTCAAATGAGTAAGGGTTCCCGCATCATGGACGGGTACGGGTAAAGAAGTTAGTCCACAAAAAGGGTAAGAGTGGTAAGTTGAGGTTTAGGACTTGGAAAGTCAAGACTTTGTATGGATGATCATCATAATTCGCGGAGACTATGAAGAGGAGGAAAATAAGTAGGGTTGGACAAAAGGCAAGGGAAATAGATGTGTATAAACTTTGGTATTCCAAAACAAATTCGCGAAGAAATAGAGTGGGTATTTTCATGGATAAGGCATATAGCAATGATGTAGTGGAGGTGTTTACAAAGAGTGATCAATTCATGAGTATTAAAGTATTGTTGGGAGATGAGGTTATGACTATTGCTAGTGCCGATGCACAACAAGTTGGATTGGATAAGTCTATTAAGGATGAGTTTCGGGAAGATCTTGAGGAGGTTTTGCACAAGTTCCTACAGGAGAGAAGTCGACTATTGGTGGTGATCTTAATGGGCATGTGGGCCTCAAGAGGGAGGACTTTGAAAGTGTGCATGGAGAGTTTGGTGTTGGTGAGAGAAATGAGATGGAAAGAGATATTCTGGACTTTTCTTTGGTTGACGACTTGGGTATAATGAACACTTGGTTCAATAAAAGACTATCCCACCTAGTGACCTTAAGGAGTGGGGATCATTCAAGAACACTTGGAGAAAGTTTTATTGATTGTAAAGTGATCCCTGGTGAGATTGCGGTCACTCAATATAAGTTGGTGGTGCTAGATTTTCGAGGAAAGAAATACTTAAGAGAAAAAGACCAAATGTGAAACCTCGAATAATGTGGTGGAAGCTTCTAGAAGAGAAAAACAGGAATTTGTAGAGAAAATGATTGGTACAGATATTTAGCTGATGGGTATGGATTTAATGTAGGTTTTGTTTGGACAAGAATAGAAAAATGTTTAAAAGATGTGGCGAAGGAACTTCTTGGAGAATCCAAAGCAACAAGTATGCCACCAAGTAAGGACACGTCTTGGTGGAATGAAAAGGTAAAACAAGCTATAAGGGAAAAAAGGGACTGCTACAGACTGTTGAAAAAATCTCGAACTGATGATAATTTTGAGAGGTAAACAAGCTAGAAGAGAAGCTAAAGAGGCGGTAAGCGATGCATGTGCAAAGGCAAACCAAGACCATTATGCCAGTTTGGATACTAAAGAAGGGAAGAAAGACATCTATAAAATTGCTCGTATGAGAGACTAAAAAACTCGGGAAATAGGGGTGATTAAGTTTATGAAAGATGTTGATCAAAGGGTGTTGGTGATAATAACAAGATAAGAGTAGATGGAGGTCCTGCAATTATAATTTATTTAATGAGGTTCGAGACCAAGGGATTGAGGGTGTAACTATTACTTATGACATGCTAAATTGGGATTTTATGAAGAGGACTCAAAAGGGGAAGTTAAAAGAGCTCTAAAACAGATGGGGTCAAGGAAAGCTGTGAGACCGAAATGATATTTCTATTGAGGTATGTAGATGTTTCGGAGATAAAGGAACTGGGTGGTTGAAAACTCTCTTCAACAAGATATGGGGAAGTAATAGGATGCCAATGGTATGGAGGAAGGAGCACCTTAATCCAGGTGTATAAGAATAAAGGTGATGTTCAAGATTGTGTTGCTAACTATAGAGGGATCAAGATAATGAGCTATAACATGAAATTTTGGGAACGAGTTATTGAATTGAGGTTGAGAAGAAGATTTGTGCAAATGGAGAATCACTTTGGATTTATTCCAGGAAGGTCGACTATGGAGGCAATTCAGCTCACAAGGCAGCTTATGGAGTACTAAAAGGATGAGAAGGAAAACCTACATGTGGTTTTTATTGACTTGGAAAAGGCATATAATAAGGTATCGAGGGAAATAATATGGTGGACTCTTACAAAGAAAGGAATCTAAAAGAGTCAAAGAAATATATTGATATCATTAAAGATGCGTATGAGGGGGTTAGCACCAGAGTATACGAACTAGTGTTGGGAAAACAGAAGAGTTCTCTATCACAATTGGTGCACATCAAGGTTCTACACTTAGCCCCTTATCTTTTTTCCATAATTATGGATGAATTGACAAGTTCAATGCACGATGGTATCCCTTAGTGCATATTGTTTGCGGATGATATCGTGTTGGTCGATGAATCAAAACAAGCACTGAAAAGCAAGGTAAAATTGTAACAAAGAACGTCGGAATCACGGGATTTTAAGTTGAGTAAAAGTAAGACGGAATATATGGAGTGTGTATTAAGTGGGATCCATTACCCAAAAGAGGATGGTGAATTGAATCAGAGATGTGGACCACAAGATCTGGTTTTTTATGTGATCAAGGTACGCTCAACAAATTAAAGGAAAATTTTACCGCACAACCATTACACCAGCATTGCAAATGTTGGGCTTTGAAATACTGTCACCTCCATAAGGTGAGTATGGTAAAGATGCGTATGCTAATTTGGATATGTGGGCATACAATAAAGGACAAATTACTATATGAGGTAATTAGGAGGAAGTTGGGGGTTGCTTCCTTTGAAGATAAAATGAGGCAAAATCAACTGAGCTGGTTTGGCCATATAAGTTCAGTTCAGCAAAAATAAGTTCAGATAAGTAAAAATAAGTTCAGTTCAGTAAAAATAAGTTCAGATCAGCAAAAATAAGACGAGGAGAACAGGGGCCTTGTTGTTGTTGTAAAGAGGTAGGTTAGAAGTCCATCAATGCTAAAACTATTTCAATTATTTTGCTCATTTAGGCCTTCAAATTTCTTCCAAGGTGCGTGCCAAAGTAGTATGTTGCAACTTGCTAGTAATATGGAACACACAAAGTATATGCATAATGCAGCAGGAAATAGCTTCAAAACAATAGCTACAATTCTATAATCACCCCTTCCCAATAATAATTGCACACCATCTAATTTAAGTCATGCATATACAAGCAGTAATTCCAAAGCAAAGGGCAAAATGCAAACGATGTACCTGTCTTTTGCGCCTCCAATCTTCAACAGCCTCTTTGGCCATAGTAGCTAAAATAACAACTGCCAACGGAAAAGCAATACTAACAGCAGCATAAGGTGCTAAAGGACTAAAAGATACACAAGCTACAACAAGAAAATACAAATTTGCAACTCGCCTAAATTGCTCAAACAATGATTTAGGTATAAAATTAACAACAGTGTACTTAGTGGTAGACACATAATTTCCTATGTAATTCAGCTGAATCGCTTCCAGATTCCCTGGATCGTTACAATACACTACTCTTGAGTAACCCCTGTGACCAATCCTCGAATGATCTTCACAAAAATAAGGTTTCAAACATGCGTATGTGTATAATTTGCTCAACAATACATCTCGTTTTCTTCTTCTGGTAGGACTAGTACCTTCCATTTTTGGCGCAAAATCTAAGATCAATTAGCGTAACTCCGCTGCTTTAATTCCGCCAATTGTTCGCAAAATGTGAGCATATGCTATAAACGAAAATCGATCAAAATTAAAATTAACCTTTTGACATATGAATGTAAACACGTCGGCGACTAATATTATTGTTGGATGGTATAAAAGAAGATGGATTGAAGTATACACCGATTGACAGGGACATGGTAAAGTATAAAAATGTTACAACTATGAAGCAAGAATCTAATACAAAGGAGAATTTGTTGAGGAAAAAAAAAAATTCTTACTTCCGGAAGGAGGTGAAGAATATGCCTTACTTGTAATCCTGTTCAACCAATTGAAGAAAAAATTGAGAATTGAGAATATTTTTGGGTATCCTTCGGATGATTTGATGATGGTAGAAGACATAGGACAGTCACATAGTCACAATACCAATCCAGATCACGGACTAGTAGTCAGTCAGTCAGTCGATCAAACGTTTCTTGTGCTAATACGCTATATATATTTTTTTTTTATATAAGGGATGTTGATACAGGAGTCATTTTATCCCATTTTTTTTAGGTGCACTTGTCATATGGGTAACTCTTCATATGGTTATAGTTATTGTTTATGTAACATCAATATGATTTTATACATCCTTGTTACTCCTCTCATCTGATAACTTCTTATTTAATGTTGACCTTTCAATACTTATAGGAAGTTACTATATAGATGATATATATATATGTTAGACATTGTGGAAGATATACAATTGAGATTACATATATAACATCTCCATTCATTTTTTTCTACATTTCATAACACGTTAACAACATGATAGTTCTATCCTAATTGAATTAGGTTTTAGTAAACCAAACTTAAATTATTTTATTGTTGTTTTCGGTTACTTTCGAAATCAAGTATATTTTGGATCACTATCAACTCACATTCATACAGTACAAAAGGTATGCAATGTAAACTAATAAGAAGTATTAATATTGTAAATACATGATAATTTTAATAATCCTTTTAATTTCTACCCATAGATTGAATTTAGTCTTACAAGTAGGTAAGTGTATAATTCATAGTTTTGTCTCTTCATTCTATCAGAGAGAAAGAAGAATAAATTAGAGAATTACTATGTTCTTTTCTATTGTAAATTGTCTATGATGAAACTATGTGTTATTCCTAGCTACTAGGCTATAACATGTAAAATTAATCTAGTTGGCTATATTCATTAGTGATTTGAAAGTTTAGCAATTATACTAATTCCTAGTAAAGTTCTATATGTTTTTTTTTTTTACTTTTGTTTATATGATTAAGTTCAATTTTTTAATAAGTCAATCAACAGACAATTATAATCTAAGCAAAACTATTTATTATAAAACACATCTAGAATTGTTTATTCATGTTAATATCGTGACAATTCACATGCATTTGATTTCTTGTGTGCTTTTGCTAGTTCATACTTTTGTCATATATGCCCATTAATACCACGTAAAAATAAATATATTGAGCTACGTAAAACACCTTTCCTTTGTCATAATTTTATTCCACAAAATTTTGATGCTATTATGAGTGAAGTTTATTAGCCATAAAGTGTGATGTAGTTATGAGTGGATTTTACAAGCCAGAAGAGAGAAGTATGGAGGTGAAATGCAACATGTTAGTTTTTAGCTTGGAATTTTATTTATATGCATTGTCATTTTACAGGATATTCTGTAAAACCAATATACAAGTAAGTTATTTCAATCAAGTATAGATAACAAACTGATTATTTACTAATTGAATTAAAGCTTGTTAAATTGAATTAAAGCTTGTTAAATTAATCTTTATGATAATTATTTACTTTTAATTCTTTTTTATGAGCGTGATTAAATATTTGTGTAAAGTTATAACCCATTGACCATATTAATGACTATTGTTGACCTCAAATAATGTTAGTATGTGTTTTATTTTACTCTAGAAGATGAATTTGAAAACAATCTTTTGTTTTTTGTAAATTAGATGTGATTAATTGGAGAATTGTGGGTAATTTTTTTTTTAATAACAATATATCTATTACATGAGTACATATTTTCCTATGAAATGACGGGGTAAGACAAGTAGCACAGAGTTAGTAATTTGTATGCTACTATCCAATTATTGCATAAACCAACTTTGAATGGATGTTTTTGATAACGATCTATAGGTCAATATTCATTCATTTATTTATTATAATTCATGTAAAAAAAATTCATAAGAATTGCAAACGTGAATATATTCATTTTAGCAAAATAAGATTTTTTAAAAAAAAAAAAAAAAAAAAAAAAAAAAAAGAAGCATGAAATCGTGAGAAACTTATTTGAAAAGTGTATTCATTAAGCCTCTTTTTTTGGATAAAATTTAAAGTATAAAGATTGATATATATATATATTGGGCATGAGGAACATATATGAGTTTTATAGGAGTTTATGGTTTTTAGAGGTATAAGAGGATTCAAGGCTGCTAGATTAGTTTCATACCCCATATGCCATGATTAAGCAAAGATAATATTTGTTTTTATTATTTTAATAGTCATTGCTTATGGATAATCAAATATATTTATGATTTATTACATGCATTAGCTTAAATATCAATTTTTTTAATGAAAGTGGCCATATAATAATCAATTAAATATTTCACATGATATCATCCTGAAGATGAATATGAATAAATGTTCCAATTAAAGCAGTTGCGAATGACTTACAGCACGCTTGAAGCGTGTTAGAGCAGACCAATAGGTCCAAGTCATAAGAATCTTCAGGAAAGGAAATGAGCAACAATTGATAATGGGAAATTCAAGAATGTAAAACACTTGATAAATCTCCTAAGGATATTATGTCCAGTATTCCAGTAAAATTAATATGTACCATGAATATATATAATGGGCTCCAAAAGAGTATAGAATGTCTAACAAGATTAGCACGTACCAAGATTATTATCAATGCTCCGACAAAGTGTGAAGTATTATTGGATTAGTTGATGGTCTTGCCAAGTCTAGAAGAAAAGTAAACACATGTTAAGTGTTCTTATATCATGTACATCATATCCATGGTCATGCATAAAATTTGTCTAATAAAGTGATCACTAGTACAATGTTTGAAAACTTCTTAATTATTAAGAAAAGTTTTGGATGTGATATAATTAAATTGGGCCATCTAGGGTATATTGATCACCCGTTATGAAAACCTGAAGTTTCATTATTTAATATGACATAATGTGCTGATGCTCTCTTATGTTAGATATAATGAAATGAATAAAATGGCAAGACATACTGACATAACACTGAGATTGAGCTATACTTTTATTGCAAATTTTGATAATACAATTTGTTATAAAGAAAATTTGAAGTGATAATTTTTCAAATAACTTATGTATTCAATTATTAGGTGACCAGAAGCTCATCAAATATAACTTACATAACTAGTATCACACTTTGAAAATCTTTGGGGATCCAGAAGATCTCCAACTAATGGAATTACATGAAAGTTAATTACTTTTGTTGAACAATCTCTTGGTTGGGGCTATTATTTGTCAGCACACAAGAATTAAGAAAAGAAGAGAGAAAATTGCACAATACATGTCTCCCCATTGATATTGAATTCCAGAAGAGAGCTGATTATATATGAAAGATTTATCGAAAGATACATGCATGTGCAATGTATATCATAAGTAAAAATTGTTATGGTTTTACTTAAAATTATTCTCTAGAAGAGATGAAAATTATGTTGAATATAACATTTGTAAGAGATGAAACTTGTATATATATATATAAAAGGATCTCCTATGAGATGAAATATTTTGGCACATGAAATTATATACTAAGTTGGTTAACAATTTGACGCCCCTATATTTTACAAACTTAGGGGGAGGAGAATTGGAATAAGTTGGAAAAAATTACGTCTTATCATAAATTGATGATCTTTATAATGGTAATTTGAAAGGTTATGATCCAACTTTTGTTTATCTATTATCAAGAAATGTTGCACATATATGATTTAATTTGTATACAATTAAGATTCATGAAGCATAACGTTGAGGATACATTTTGGTCATATATATAATGTGTATGTGTTGAGATGAATCTTGCCAATTATAAATGAATCACTACACCTGAAGTGTAAGCTATATATTCGGTTCCAAATTAATATATAAATAAATAGATAATAAAGATGTGATATATGGCAAGATAGTGCAGTTGACATTTTTTGAAAGTGTAATAATGATGATGATATTATAAGAGTATGAAATACCCTAGCAGTGGTATTGATATCTAAATCTAAATATAATAGATGGCCTATGCTATAAGAAAATTATGATGGTACCAATTAGAAACAATGTGTTAAGATATCACCGTAAAATAGCATGCAATACTTATATCTTGAAGAATATTATGATACCGGTATATAATGAAACCGAAGAATACTATTTACATGCAAGAAGGAATGAACTTGTTAATAAGAGTTTGGAAATATATGTCCATTTTGATGTCGACATAATGATGATATATCGATTGTTCATTATGGACCTGAAGTCCAATGAAATATAAAATATGATGATTGAAGATTTATCATGGACTAGAAGTCCAAGGAATAAATGGATTTTGTATCCGCACTGTACAGTGTCTTGCATTATTTGGAGTCTTAGGTTCATGTGCATATGTGAGTCATAGGTAAATAGTTTACTCATTGCATGTGTACGTAGATAGTTGTTGGATGCATAAATCATTATATTTTTGCAATATCTTACCATTAATTTCATACAATAATTGTGGAGTTTGTACTTGTTCATGCAAAATATAATTTACAAATTTGCTGGAAATTTACAAGAAAATATTTCAATCTAACGGGCTTATAGTTGTGACGAATATGTATATATCGTCTATTTGATATCATTTTTGAGTTCCTAAAGAACATAACATTACTTATTTTAATACTCAGCTAGTTAGCCCCAACAGTTTTATATGTTATATATTAACATTATTATCAAACTCCTGAAGAGTCTTTGTGACGACATCACAACCTGAAGTTTGAGCATGTGAGAGTCTGAAGAATAACANTAAAGAATAATGGAAGTATATATACATATATGAGCACTCGTATATATTAAGTGTTTAAAGAATATAAACAAAGTATAATTCGCTCAAAATAATGCTTATGGTTTAGATATACCATAAGTAATATATGTGTGTAATTACATGTGTTATATTATAATTCAAATACGATTGTAAAATCATATTGATGATAAACTCATGTGTTGGCACCAAATTTTGCCTTAAATTGTTTGGTCGAAATTGATTACCAATTTCTACTATAGGCCTCCAGAAGAAGGCATGATTTGGATGGGTATGATTGATATAACTTTAAGTAACAGATATCAAGTGTGATGAAGATTAATATGTCCAACTATTATTTTTGATGCACTTATACCAAATTAAAGAGGAATTTGAAGATGACTTGTCGGTTCAAATGGATTTAAGCAAAAGTTTAAAGAATCACTTATTGATGGAAACTCTACGTACTACTACAATGAAGATAAAGTTACCTAACAATATTGGATTCATTGCACCAAAAGATCTCAAGTTCTATATTTATCAAGGGGAGAGAATACCCGTTGCACTCTTTTTCCCTTATACATAGTTTTGTCCCATATATGGGTTTTTCATGATAAGGTTTTTAACGAGGCAACATATTATATGCGTATTATGAAGATGTTGTACTCTTTTTCCTTCACTAGGGTTTTATCCCATATGATTTTTCCTAGTAAGGTTTAAATGAGACACATTTTCAATAATTAACATCTAGGGGGGGGGGGGGGGTGTTATAAAATACTCATAATGGTGGATGTTCATTATACATTAATACCTATGTATGTAACTCTTCATATGGTTATAGTTATTCTTCATCTAACATCTATATGACTTTATACATCCTTGTAACTCCTCTCATGTGATAACTTCTTATTAAATGTTGACCTTTTAATACTCATAGGAGGTTACACTACAAGAAAACGAGCAAATAGCGACGGATATTTGCGACGGAATTAAATTCCGTCGCAAAACTCGATATTTGCGACGGAATTCCACTTTCTTGCGACGGAAATATCCGTCGCAAAAAAAGGACAAACCATATCAAAAAAGCACCCTAATTTTGCGACGGAATTTTTTTTTTGCGACGGAATTAATTCCGTCGCAAAATCCCTCGCAAAAGTTCGACAAAAATTATGTAAATTTTGTCGCAAAAAAAATTAAACTACCACACACCAAATTAAGTCATTTCTTCTCCAATAACCCGCCGTTCTTCTCCTTCTTCGCAAATTAGACAAGCACTGCTTCTCCAAAATTAGACCCTAACCCGTCGTTCTTCTCCTTCTTCTCCTCTCATTAAACGCTTCTTCTTCTTCCGACGGTCTACTCTTCTTCCGGCGGTCTACCGTTCTTCCGGTGGTCTCCTCTGGTAATTTCTCACTTCTTTTTTTTTTTCAATCGTTTTTGATTTTTTTCCTATCAAACATTTTATGGTTGTTTAGTTCGTCGATTTAGGGTTTTCCTATCAATTATTTTCGAACTTAAATTTTCGATTTAGGGTTTTTGTGCATGTTGATTGAATTTGAATTTTATTGACTCGAATTTTTGATTGAATTCCCGAAATAATTTATGCTTTAATTGAATTTGATATTCAATTGTTATGTCGTGTGAATTCTGAGTTGTTGTAGTTGATATTCCAACTAAAACAACTCAAGAATTCTGTTTTAGTTGTGTTGGGTAATAAATCTCAAGAATTGTAACTGAGCTTCTGTAACTTACCTATAACTTCTGTTTCCCTAAAATACATGTGTAGTGTCATACTGTCATCTTCTTTAGATGCTTGTCAATGTTGCTTATGTCTTCGCCCTTGCTATATGAATGATATTTTGCACCCTCTAACTTATTATAACAATGCCTTAATTGATAATTTACTATGTGCCTGTTCAAATTTGTAGTAGATTGCTGTTTTAACCTTTTGTTAGTCGTTCAAGTATTAGAAGTACTTTAAAGTTTGCACTCAAATAGATTTGTTGGAGTGCTCAATATGTATAGGCGTTATTTTAGATTTCCAACGGAAGCATACTTACCTAGGCGTATTTAGGCTATTGTTTATCCCAGATACTATATGACATTGGAAACCCCACAATGGAGTGGGTACTTTGTAGCCTTTGCCTCTTTTTTGCTGGAGTGGATGAAGAATTAGTTGTTCATTACATGAGAAAATTTCTTTNTGAGCAAATTTTTTGCTCATTATAAAAGCTTCTTTGCTGTGGTGCTTACTGTTTCTTAGTTCTTTGTACTTCTCTAGATATTTTGTGGAGCTTGGTGCTCTTTAAGATTGTTGTATCTTCGAGATAAATTGGTCTCTATACTGTCTAGAAATCTTGGGGGCCTTTGACACTTGATAGCTTTGAATAGGGTTGAACCGTTCAGGCTTCTTGCATCTATCTACCGTCTAAATTGTAGTAACCGTGCTCATTGATGTTCTGTAATCATTATTGATAAATTTGATTCAGGTAGTTTTCTAGTTGAAAAAGGTAGGCTCTTCTGTCAACCTTTGTTACTGGTTTCCCAGCCCATTTATGATTTAAAAGGTTGTCCTGTTGGACTGAGAATGATTTTTTAGACTTCAGATTCCCAAGGATTTAGAATTGCACCACCTGCTCATGGTCAACAAGTTTTTGCTTGTGGTGAGATATAAGGAAACCCATTTAGATTTAATTCTAGGATAATTCTCTTAGTATCTTGGGTAGTGATATTGGTCTGAGGATGACTTTAGACTTCAATTTCTGGAGTTTTTACTTGCAAGTGGGCAGTGACAGACTAGAGGTACTTTTCCATGGTTTGAAGCTATCATCCTTGAGCTACATTTTTTGGCATGTGCGTGGATTGGGCATAATACGTTAAGGGTTTAATAGGTAAGAAACGAAGAAAAATTGAGGTGAGTGGAGTTGGTGCTTTGAAGATTATGTACTGGTGGTGTGACGAGGAGGTTAGGAGATTTATTACTCATTAGATTTACTATGAAACCCATGAGATATAATTCTAAGTTTTAGTATCTTGGGTAGTGATAGGCTACAACTAAAGATTCTAAGGTACTTTTCCGTGGATTGAAACCATCATTCTTAAGCTACAATTAGGACATGTGTCTGGGTTGGCCATAATATGTTAAGGGTTTAGTAAGTAACAAAATTAGGAAAATAGAGGGAACTGGAGCTGGTGCTTTGAAGACTATGTACTGGTGGTGTGACAAGGAGGTTTGGAGGGGGTGTTATAATATTCTTTCATCCCTCACCCTCAATACATCATAAAAGTAGCTTATTTTCTCTACCACAATGCCAATCCACTTCTATTCTTCCTTAATATATATTTTCAATTTCAAACACGCCCTTAAGGTAATAAATTATAATAAGTCGGTTAAGGACATGCTCTTTCTTCTCAACCAGTCATAAGGGGCCTGTGAGCCTTGTCTAATATTTTTTTTACCCCTGTGTTTCTTGAAATCTGTTGCTCTAGATAGCTAGAAAGTAAAAAATGCCTTGCATAGAGAATCTGAAACCATGAAGGGCCTTTTAGAGGGATTCTAATAGTGAATTAGCAGTTTCATTATGTTAGTTTATAATCCTTGCTGATTCATCAGGTAGAATTCTGATGTGAATTTTGTTATAGACAAACGCCACTCACACAAAGGAAACTTAGACTTCAAATTTGATAAAGCCACGCACCACAAATCTGAACTTCTAAGGCGAATAATTGGTAGAATTTGATTAAAGCAAAGCACCCTCAAATCCTAAGAACTATCCTCACGTGAGATAAAGCAAAAGCACCACTCACTCAATCGAATTTCTCACAAGAAACTCTCAAATTTTTGTTTTCTTCGTGAAACAATAAAAACCGGAAAACTTATGTTTTTCAATCAAGCTAATCTGAATTTTATTGATGTATTTTACATCCTATTTATAGC
>PYUH01003982.1:498878-542272 GCA_016808085.1 Suaeda aralocaspica | reverse complement strand
AATCGGGTACAAAAAGGCGCAAGATGTGATAAAGGTTGATGAAACGTTCAAGAAAAGATCGGCACAAAACAAGAAGAACAGAAGGGGTGGTTCAATGGAAAATCCTATTGAACCTACCCTATCAGGGTCTTCTTCACAGTGCAGCATGCTAAAGAAATGGTTATTTCTTCTATGTGTCATTTACATTTTCTACTCATGATATCATCTTCTATCGTTATTTTATCTATTGGTTTTCATTATCATTTACAGGCGAAGGAGAATGAAGGAAAGCTCCATCCCCAGTTGCTCCTCCGTACGCATTTCAAGGATGTCCCGGGCAAAGGAAAGGTGCCTGCGAACCACACAGCAAGCAAATTGCAGTAAGTTGTAACACTGTAATTATGCCTTTTAAAGATGTTTAGCTTATTTATAGGTTGAAATGAAGAGTTATATTGAGTTTTAAAGATATGATAGAAAATGGGCACATTTGTAGCCATTTCGAGCATTTCGAGCCCATTTGAACCTAAAACACATGTAAAGGGTAGTTTGAAATAATGTAGAGTTTGTAACACTTGTAGTTATTCCTTTTAGATGTTTAGCTTATTTATAGGTTCCTTTGAAGAGATATGTGAAAAATGGGCACATTTGTAGACATTTCGAGCCATTTCGAGCCCATTTGAACCTAAAACACATGTAAACGGTAGTTTGAAATAATGTAGAGTTTGTAACACTTGTAGTTATTCCTTTTAAGGATGTTTAGCTTATTTATAGGTTGAAATGAAAGATATGTGAAAATGGGCACATTTGTAGCCATTTCGAGCCATTTGAGCCCATTTGAACCTAAACACATAAAGGGTAGTTTGAAATATTTAGAGTTTGTAAACTTGTAATATGCCTTTTAAAAATGTTTAGCTTATTTATAGGTTGAAATGAAGAGATAGTGAAAAATGGGCACATTTGTAGCCATTTCGAGCCATTTCGAGCCCATTTGAACCTAAAACACATGTAAAGGGTAGTTTGAAATAATCTAGAGTTTGTAACACTTGTAATTATTCCTTTTAAGGATGTTTAGCTTACTTATAGGTTGAAATGAAGAGATATATGAAAAATGGACTTTGTACCATTCGAGCCATTTGACCAAACACATGTAAAGGGTAGTTTGAAATAATCTGAGTTTGTAACACTTTGTAATTATTCCTTTTAAGGATGTTAGCTTATTATAGGTTGTACACTTGTAATTTTGCCTTTTAGACTTATATGAAAATTATGCCTAATTTAATTTTATTGTGTTTTGTAGGAGACCTACCAGAAGAAGCTTGAGGAAACAAGCAGTGACGGGAGTCAGAGAATGCCCGATGAGTTATATTGGGAGGCATCTGGTGGTCGTAGCAAGAAAGGTCGCGTGAAGGTTCTTGGTAGTGGGGCGACCTGTATTACAGCTCTTCGAGGAGATCTGGATCATCGAAGCAATACACGCCATCTGTGCTTTCTCAAATGAAAGAACATTTAGAGAAACATGTGGAGAAGGTGCGGGAGGAGGTGCGGGCTGAGGTTCAGGAGAAGATGCGAGCCGAGATTGAGGCAATGCAGAGGACACAGAAGAGTTATGGACAGATGATGAGTCGATTCGGTAGGACAGTTGTTCACCTTTCCAAATTCAGCGTCGGGACTCACCAGACGACGACGGCAGCGGCGCCGGGCAAGGGATGCAATTGTAGATAGATATCTTGTTCCATATAACATAGCTAGTGCCTTATTACATTGTTAAACTTTAAAACTTGAAACTATTAAGCCGGAAATACTTTGTATGCTTGTTACATTTGAAATATAAATTATCGGTAAATATAAAGTCCTTATTTGATTAGAATACATAACGTGTCAGATCATACAGGTTCACAGGCACAATACAAATAAGCAATCGAAACATTAAAAATCCGTCAACTTTTTTACGACGGAATATTCCGTTTGCGAGGGAATTTCCGTCGCAAATTTTGCTAGGATTTTTGCGACGAATTTCCGTCGCAATTTGCGGGGAATTTTGCGAGGGATTCGTCGCAAATTTTGCGAGGGAATTTTCCGTCGCAAATTTTGCGAGGGAATTTTGCGAGGGAGTTTTCCCGCGCAAATTTTGCGAGGGAATTTTCCGTCGCAAAAAAATTCATTTGCGAGGGAATGTCCGTCACAAATTGCGAGGGAAAATTCCGTCGCAATAATGGAAGTTTGCGACAAAAATTTAGCGACGGACCTGTAGCGACGGAATTCCGTCGCAAACATAATTTTGCGACGGACTTTACCGTTTTTGTGACGGAATAAGTCCGTCGCAAAAACGAGGTTTCTTGTAGTGTTACTATGTAGATGATGTACATATATATATGTTAGACATTGTGGAAGATATCAATGAAATTACATATATTCTACATCTCCATTCATTCTTTTCTACATTTTCATAACAGTACTCATGAATTTTTGCGTTTTTTAAGTTTTGTATACGATATTTTCTAAGATTGTCCGTAATAACCTTAGACTAACCAATATTATTTAGTTGTGCCGCCTTTACCAAATTTTAAGTTACAAATTTGGTTAGTTTATATTCAATTATACTCTTTTGAAGTTTTGTAAGAGATAAAATCTTTGAATATTAATTATAATAAAAGAATTAATTAAAACAAAAATAACGAAAATTTTTAATGGAAATTTAATTACAAACGACACAACTAAAAAATTATGTGAGTTTAAGGGTACAATTGAAAATTTTGAAAAAACATTGGGTACAATTTAGAAAATGCAAAAACTCATGTGTAACCTTAGAAAAATAACGAAAATTCTCCTTTGTACACCTTACAATTGAGAACAAGCTTTGATCTCGGGCGTTGCTCTGGATCATTTGATTAAGAAAAATAGTTTAAGGCTTACTAAATAATTTTATAATTTTAATTAAAAAGTTTTTAAGTAAATCTTAAATTTGGTTAAATCAAACTTAAAATTCCATAAAGAGATGAAATTAACTAGGTGAATATATAAAGAGTATATAAGAAACCTCTTTTCATTAGCAATAATAAAGCTTTGCAATTTATATATTGATGATTAATTATTTCCAATATAATCATTTGTTAATGTTTTTTTTTCTCAAGTAATGTTTCATTCATTATTAGGGATTTATGTGAGTTGAATTTTTTGAAAATAATTATATTTTGAACAGTTAGTATTTTTGAACATGAATACATGATGCTAAAATTATAGTTAATATTTTATGTATGTTTTTCGCGAGTGATTTTAAGCTCTAACAATGGCTCTTTTGAGTTGTTTCCACTAACTTTTGCTATTTCGACTACTTTTTGTGTTTCTTACAATATTTTGCAGGATTGATGATTTAAAAAATTCGAGCTATTTGAAGCATTTGAAGAGTTAGTGGAGAGTTTGAAGTCATTGGGAAGCCTTGCTAATGATTAGGAGTATTAAGAAGCATTAAAGAAGTACTTAGAAGAAACAGCGAAAAAACAAAGAAACAAGCTTCGAGCGATTCGCTCGTCACTCGGGCGGGCCACCCAAGGCCTTTTTCACGTGGTTTCTCTTGTTTTGGGCTTTAGTAAATATATCTTTTACTCCTACACTTGTACGTCATTATAATCATACTTTCTATTTCCTAAGTTCAAGTTTTCTCTCTCTAAGTTGTCAAATACTCTCAATTATTCAATAATATAATTCAGGTTTTCTTTCAACTATTCCTTTGTTATATTTTAATTCATGTTTTTAGTTTATGTTTTTATTTTAGTTATTGTTTTAGTTCTAGTTTTAATTGCTCGTTTTAGATTTATTTTCATGCCCTAGTTTTATAGTTTCTAGTTTTGTTTAGTTTATTTTGACTAGTTTATTAGTTATTAATTATTGTGTTAGTTTTAGCTTTTATTGTGATTTGTTTCATGTCTTTAATTATGTGTGAGTAATTTATTTTTCTAGGGCTAGGGGATCCATGAATTAGTTTCAATGCTTTGTTGATGATTGATTAATATGGTTTTTTTTGGTATTTTTGAATTCCTATTGTTAGTTTATATTGCTTTCAAAAATTCTGGCCAGGTTATTGTTAGTTTGATATTGTCGAAATTGATGTCAAAAGGTAAGATTACAACATTAGATCACAAAGGATAGTAGCAAAACGAGTCTAAGTAGGAGGAGATGCATTGAGGAGTTTTGAATGAGTCTAGATTGGGAGAATTAATGACCTTAATTCAGGAAGTCTTAATTTGTTAATTAATTGTTATTCAGTTCATTGGTTAATTTATGATGAATTGATGTCCTAGGCTTAGTTTATTGATTTATTCTCATGTTTATTTCTGTTTTTAGTAGTAATTAGTTATTTGGTATAATTAATCCAAAGGCCCTTTACAACAAATAGCTTTTAAGAATTAGTAGAAATTCATTGCTTTCCTGTGGATTCGATCCCTACTTCCCTATTGCATTAGTTAGAGTTGTAGGTTATTTTTGATAGGTATACGACTGTCCCTTTCAATTTTGGTGCCATTGTCGGGGAGGCAATTACTTTATTTCTGCTAAGCAGGTTATTTGTTTCTTTTTATTATTTTTCTTTCGTCTCAAGGAACTAACTGTTCTATGAGACAGTTCTTACGGTAATTTGTAGTTTCAGGTTGTGCAGTACTAGGTTTGTATGCCGGTTTGGATTAATCTTGAACCAAGAGATCATTCCATAAACATACTCGTAGAAGGAAATCGAGATTGCGGAACCTTTTTATTCAGAACAGACACTATCCAATTTGGTCATAACTTTTGGCTGAGTGGATATTCTGACAAGGAGAATGTCAGGTCTGAGTACAGTGAGAATAAAATGCTGCCACCACCCGCCGTCGCCGCCATCACAACACGATCATTGAGGGATTATTTCCAACACAATTCTGCAACAGTGGGAGGTGGTTACCGGTTTCCTGATCTCGAGGTTCCCAACTTTGAATTGAAGCCAACTTTGGTAAATATGGTGGAAAGGAACCAGTTTGCAAGAACATTTATGAGAGCACAAGAGTCTTGGACATGTAAGTTTTTCCTTGCTAAACAAACTGCGATCTCAGGACTTCGTTACAGGTTTACCTAACATTAAGTTTGTTGCAGATCATATTTGTCATAAATGTGCCAAATGTAAGCATGTAGATGTGTATAAGAGACAGATTTTATTTTATACTATTTGGTTTTCATTATCATTTACAGGCGAAGGAGAATGAAGGAAAGCTCCCATCCCCAGTTGCTCCTCCGTACGCATTTCAAGGATGTCCCGGGCCGGGAAAAGGAAAGGTGCCTGCGAACCACACAGCAAAGCAAATTGCAGTAAGTTTTTAACACTTGTAATTATGCCTTTTAAGGATGTTTAGAGAATTTATAGGTTTAAATGAAGAGATATGTGAAAAATGGGCACATTTCTAGCCATTTCGGGCCATTTCGAGCCCATTTGAACCTAAAACACATGTAAAGGGTAGTTTGATATAATCTAGAGTTTGTAACACTTGTAATTATTCCTTTTAAGGATGTTTAGCTTATTTATAGGTTGAAATGAAGAGATATGTGAAAAATGGGCACATTTGTAGCCATTTCGAGCCCATTTGAACCTAAAACACATGTAAAGGGTACTTTGAAATAATGTAGAGTTTGTAACACTTGTAGTTATTCCTTTTAAGGATGTTTAGCTTATTTATAGGTTCCTTTGAAGAGATATGTGAAAAAATGGGCACATTTGTAGCCATTTCGAGCCATTTGAGCCCATTTGAACCTAAAAAAACAGTAAAGGGGAGTTTGAAATAATTTAGAGTTTGTAACACTTGTATTATCCTTTTAAAAATGTTTAGCTTATTATAGGTTGCAACTGAAGAGATATGTGAAAATGGCACATTTGTAGCCATTTCGAGCCATTTCGAGCCCATGAACCTAAAACACATGTAAAGGGTAGTTTGAAATATTAGAGTTTGTAACTTGTAATTATTCTTTAAGGATGTTTAGCTTATTATAGGTTGAAATGAAGAGATATGAAAAATGGGCACATTTGTAGCCATTTCGAGCCCCATTTGAACCATAAACAACATGTAAAGGGTAGTGTTGAAAAATCTAGAGTTTGTAACACTTGTAATTATTCCTTTAAGGAGTTTAGCTTATTTATAGGTTAACACTTGTAATTTTGCCTTTAGACTTATATGAAAATATGCCTAATTTAATTTAATTGTGTTTTGTAGGAGACCTACCAGAAGAAGCTTGAGGAAACAAGCAGTGACGGGAGTCAGAGAACGCCCGATGAGTTATATTGGGAGGCATCTGGTGGTCGTAGCAAGAAAGGTCGCGTGAAGGGTCTTGGTAGTGGTGCGGACCTGTATTACAGCTCTTCGAGGAGATCTGGATCATCGAAGCAATACACGCCATCTGTGCTTTCTCAAATGAAAGAACATTTAGAGAAACATGTGGAGAAGGTGCGGGAGGAGGTGCGGGCTGAGGTTCAGGAGAAGATGCGAGCCGAGATTGAGGCAATGCAGAGGACACAGAAGGAGTTTATGGAGCAGATGATGAGTCGATTCGGTAGCGACAGTTGTTCACCTTTCCAAATTCAGCGTCGGGACTCACCAGACGACGACGGCAGCGGCGCCGGGCAAGGGATGCAATTGTAGATAGATATCTTGTTCCATATAACATAGCTTAGTGCCTTTATTATCATTGTTAAACTTTAAAACTATGAAACTATTTAAGCCGGAAATACTTTGTATGCATATGTTACATTTGAAATATATAATTATCGGTAAATATAAATTGTCCTTATTTGATTAGAATACATAACGTGTCAGATCATACAGGTTCACAGGCACAAATACAAATAAGCAATCGAAACATTAAAAATCCGTCAACTTTTTTACGACGGAATATTCCGTTTGCGAGGGAATTTCCGTCGCAAATTTTGCTAGGGAATTTTGCGACGGAATTTCCGTCGCAAATTTTGCGAGGGAATTTTGCGAGGGAATTTCCGTCGCAAATTTTGCGAGGGAATTTCCGTCGCAAATTTTGCGAGGGAATTTTGCGAGGGAGTTTTCCCGCGCAAATTTTGCGAGGGAATTTTCCGTCGCAAAAAAATTCATTTGCGAGGGAATTGTCCGTCACAAATTTGCGAGGGAAAATTCCGTCGCAATAATGGAAGTTTGCGACAAAAAATTTAGCGACGGACCTGTAGCGACGGAATTCCGTCGCAAACATAATTTTGCGACGGACTTTACCGTTTTTGTGACGGAATAAGTCCGTCGCAAAAACGAGGTTTTCTTGTAGTGTTACTATGTAGATGATGTACATATATATATGTTAGACATTGTGGAAGATATACAATTGAAATTACATATATTCTACATCTCCATTCATTCTTTTCTACATTTTCATAACAGTACTCATGAATTTTTGCGTTTTTTAAGTTTTGTATACGATATTTTCTAAGATTGTCCGTAATAACCTTAGACTAACCAATATTATTTAGTTGTGCCGCCTTTACCAAATTTTAAGTTACAAATTTGGTTAGTTATATTCAATTATACTCTTTTGAAGTTTTGTAAGAGATAAAATCTTTTGAATATTAATTATAATAAAAGAATTAATTAAAACAAAAATAACGAAAATTTTTAATGGAAATTTAATTACAAACGACACAACTTAAAAAATTATGTGAGTTTAAGGGTACAATTGAAAATTTTGAAAAACATTGGGTACAATTTAGAAAATGCAAAAACTCATGTGTATACCTTAGAAAAATAACGAAAATTCTCCTTTGTACACCTTACAATTGAGAACAAGCTTTGATCTCGGGCGTTGCTCTGGATCATTTGATTAAGAAAAATAGTTTAAGGCTTACTAAATAATTTTATAAATTTTAATTAAAAAGTTTTTAAGTAAATCTTAAATTTGGTTAAATCAAACTTAAAATTCCATAAAGAGATGAAATATTAACTAGGTGAATATATAGAGAGTATATAAGAAACTCTTTTTCATTAGCAATAATAAAGCTTTAGCAATTTATATATTGATGATTAATTATTTCCAAATATAATCATTTGTTAATGTTTTTTTTTCTCAAGTAATGTTTCATTCATTATTAGGGATTTATGTGAGTTGAATTTGTTTGAAAATAATTATATTTTGAACAGTTAGTATTTTTGAACATGAATACATGATTGCTAAAATTATAAGTTAATATTTTATGTATGTTTTTCGCGAGTGATTTTAAGCTCTAACATGGCTCTTTTGAGTTGTTTCCACTAACTTTTGCTATTTCGACTACTTTTTGTGTTCTTTACAATATTTTGCAGGAATTGATGATTTAATAAAATTTCGAGCTATTTGAAGCATTTGAAGAGTTAGTGGAGAGTTTGAAGTCATTTGGGAAGCCTTGCTAATGATTAGGAAGTATTAAAGAAGCATTAAAGAAGTACTTAGAAGAAAACGAGCGAAAAAACAAAGAAACGAAGCTTCGAGCGATTCGCTCGGGTCACTCGGGCGGGCCACTCCGAAGGCCTTTTTCACGTGGTTTCTCTTGTTTTGGGCTTTAGTAAATATATCTTTTTACTCCTAATCACTTGTACGTCATTATAATCATACTTTCTATTTCCTAAGTTCAGTTTTCTCTCTCTAAGTTGTCAAATACTCTCAATTATTCAATTAATATAATTCAGGTTTTCTTTCAACTATTCCTTTGTTATTATTTTAATTCATGTTTTTAGTTTATGTTTTTATTTTAGTTATTGTTTTTAGTTCTAGTTTTAATTGCTCGTTTTAGATTTATTTTTCATGCCCTAGTTTTATGTTCTAGTTTTGTTTAGTTTATTTTGACTAGTTTATTAGTTATTAATTATTGTGTTAGTTTTAGCTTTTATTGTTGATTTGTTTTTCATGTCTTTAATTATGTGTGAGTAATTTATTTTCTAGGGCTAGGGGATCCATGAATTAGTTTCAATGCTTTGTTTGATGATTGATTAATATGGTTTTTTTTGGTATTTTTGAATTCCTATTGTTAGTTTATATTGCTTTCAATTAAATTCTGGCCAGGTTTGATTGTTAGTTTGATATTGTCGAAATTGATGTCAAAAGGTAAGATTACAACAATTAGATCACAAGGATAGTAGGCAAAACGAGTCTAAGTGAGCGAGATGCATTAGAGGAGTTTTGAATGAGTCTAGATTTGGGAGAATTAATGAACCTTAATTCAGGAAGTCATTAATTTGTTAATTAATTGTTATTCAGTTCATTGGTTAATTTATGATGAATTGATGTCCTAGGCTTAGTTTATTGATTTATTCTCATGTTTAATTTCTGTTTTTAGTAGTAATTAGTTATTTGGTTATAATTAATCCAAAGGCCCTTTACAACAAAATAGCTTTTAAGAATTAGTAGAAATTCATTGCTTTCCTGTGGATTCGATCCCTACTTCCCTATTTGCATTAGTTAGAGTTGTAGGTTATTTTTGATAGGTATACGACTGTCCCTTTCAAATTTTGGTGCCATTGTCGGGGAGGCAATTACTTTATTTCTGCTAAGCAGGTTATTTTGTTTCTTTTTATTATTTTTCTTTCGTCTCAAGGAACTAACTGTTCTATGAGACAGTTCTTACGGTAATTTGTAGTTTCAGTGTTTGTGCAGGTACTAGGTTTGTATGCCGGTTTGGATTAATCTTGAACCAGAGAGATCATTCCATAAACATACTCGTAGAAGGAAATCGAGATTGCGGAGACCTTTTTATTCAGAACAGACACTATCCAATTTGGTCATAACTTTTGGCTGAGTTGGATATTTCTGACAAGGAAGAGATGTCAGGTTCTGAGTACAGTGAGAATAAAATGCTGCCACCACCGCCGTCGCCGCCATCACCACACGATCATTGAGGGATTATTTCCAACACAATTCTGCAACAGTGGGAGGTGGTTACCGGTTTCCTGATCTCGAGGTTCCCAACTTTGAATTGAAGCCAACTTTGGTAAATATGGTGGAAAGGAACCAGTTTGCAAGAACATTTATGGAGGATCCGAATTTGCACTTGAACAACTTCCTCCAGTATTGTGGTACGATCAAGTAACATCGAGTTTCTCAGCACTACATTAGAAGGATGATGTTCTCATTTTCATTGAAGGACAAAGCTCGTACTTGGTTGAATAGTCTTAATATGGACAACATCAACAATTGGGATGAATTTGCTCTTGCATTTCAAAGGAAGTACGACCCTCCAGAGTGCATTGCAACCCTTCGAAGCAAGATCACAAATTTCAACCAGGAGACGGATGAGACATTATATGAAGCATGGGAGAGATTCAAGGATCTATTGAGGTTGTGCCTACATCACGGTCTTGAGAAGTGGTTCCCGGTCTAGTCGTTTTATAATGGTTTAGGAAATGAGAGCCGTACATTGCTTGATTCAGCTACTAGTGGTTGATTCATGAACCATGAAGTTGATGCTGCTTATAATTTAATTGAAGAAATTATCAATCACAACTCACAGTTTGGCAATCCCGGAGGACATTCGAAGAGAGGTGGAAAGCATGTAGTAGATGACAAGTATGAGAGTCTAGCTCACAAATCAATGCCATAAATCAAAAGCTCGACAAGATCAGTACTGCATCTCCTCCACCTTCTTTATATATTGTAATACCCCACATTTTCACATATTTAAATAAAGTATTTTTGTATTTTATGCGTATAATCTTCGTATTTCATTCGTATAATTTTAATATCTTTACTAAAAATTATGTTCAATAGAAGTATTAAATAAAAAGAAATTAATAAAAATAAAATAAATAATAAAGTTTGGTTAAAAGTAGTTATTTGTGTTCTTAAATAATATTTTTATTGNACCGCCGTCGCCGCCATCACCACACGATCATTGAGGGATTATTTCCAACACAATTCTGCAACAGTGGGAGGTGGTTACCGGTTTCCTGATCTCGAGGTTCCCAACTTTGAATTGAAGCCAACTTTGGTAAATATGGTGGAAAGGAACCAGTTTGCAAGAACATTTATGGAGGATCCGAATTTGCACTTGAACAACTTCCTCCAGTATTGTGGTACGATCAAGTAACATCGAGTTTCTCAGCACTACATTAGAAGGATGATGTTCTCATTTTCATTGAAGGACAAAGCTCGTACTTGGTTGAATAGTCTTAATATGGACAACATCAACAATTGGGATGAATTTGCTCTTGCATTTCAAAGGAAGTACGACCCTCCAGAGTGCATTGCAACCCTTCGAAGCAAGATCACAAATTTCAACCAGGAGACGGATGAGACATTATATGAAGCATGGGAGAGATTCAAGGATCTATTGAGGTTGTGCCTACATCACGGTCTTGAGAAGTGGTTCCCGGTCTAGTCGTTTTATAATGGTTTAGGAAATGAGAGCCGTACATTGCTTGATTCAGCTACTAGTGGTTGATTCATGAACCATGAAGTTGATGCTGCTTATAATTTAATTGAAGAAATTATCAATCACAACTCACAGTTTGGCAATCCCGGAGGACATTCGAAGAGAGGTGGAAAGCATGTAGTAGATGACAAGTATGAGAGTCTAGCTCACAAATCAATGCCATAAATCAAAAGCTCGACAAGATCAGTACTGCATCTCCTCCACCTTCTTTATATATTGTAATACCCCACATTTTCACATATTTAAATAAAGTATTTTTGTATTTTATGCGTATAATCTTCGTATTTCATTCGTATAATTTTAATATCTTTACTAAAAATTATGTTCAATAGAAGTATTAAATAAAAAGAAATTAATAAAAATAAAATAAATAATAAAGTTTGGTTAAAAGTAGTTATTTGTGTTCTTAAATAATATTTTTATTGCAAATATTTTAAAAGCTTCTAAAAATAGATTTCAAAGGTTTCCTAATTTACTTAGGAGTATTTATGAGCCTCACCAAAATCCTACTTTGGGGCCTATAAATACCCTACAAAACCTAAAATTCCAACTTTTCATGATCATACTAGTCATTAGGATTCCAAACATCTAGAGAGAAAAAGGGAGAAAAAAAAAGAGTTGTAAATTCCGAAAAAAAAAACATTTTGGAAATTTCGAAAAAAAAAATTTGGCGTTGGCTCGGGATCCGTGCCCTGCCGGACCCACCACCGCCGGCCACCGTCCGCCGCTGCTGCCACCGCCTAACCTCCTCCCCTATTTTGGTATTTTTCGAAACTTTTATAAAAAAATCTCCTTCTTTATTTTTGATTCAATCCTGCAAATTCATGTTTATAATTATGTTTAATCATGTTTTTATAAGTTTAATCATGTTTTGTTATAAGTATGAATTTGTTGACCCTAGGGATTTTGATGATGACAAACACATACTACTAATGGGTTACTTATTTTATGTCAAGATAAACAAACATTAGTAGCCATTGTACCAACAGAAGAACTTGTCTCAAGTTAAGTTGTCTCAAGGGAGTATCGAAATAATTCATGCGTAATTCAGAAGATTTATACACTTGAGTATATTTAGAGAATATATGACAACAAGACTTCAAAGTATATTCTGATAAGATATGGAAAGTATATTCTAAGAAGATACCATAAAAGATCTCTGAAGATATTTGGAAAAGATATATACAAGATTATGGTAACAAATCTATGAAGAAAAGAAGCATGTGAATTTAGATGGAGAATTGATCTTAATTCACTTTATGAAGAATATTGACCAAGATATTGGTGAGATATGAAGCGTGAAAACAAGGAAGGAAACCAGAGAAACCCTACTTGTTATTTCACTATAAATATTGAAGATCAAAAGAGAAGAATTTAACCAAGACTTATGCAATTCATAGGAAGCATACAAAACTAGGTACAAGAGTCAGTTGTACTAGGATTGTGTTCACTTTTATGAGTCTGTAATCTTGAGTTTGGGGAAAGGAGAGTGATTTGAGTGAATCACTTGTAACGAGAAAGAGAAGAACTCGTTCAGGGGAACAAGTTCAAGGGATCTAGTACTGAGTTGTACTTAGAGAATAGAAAGTACTGAGTTGTACTTAGAGAATAGAGAAGTACTGAGTTGTACTTGGAGAATAGGGAAGTACTGAGTTGTACTTAGAGAATAGAGAAGTACTAAGTAGTACTTAGAAAATAGAGAAGTACTGAGCTGTACTTAGAGAACAGAGAAGGCTGGTCAAGCCACCAAGAGAGAAAGAGAATAGAGAAGAACTTGTTCAGGGGGAACAAGTTTAGGGGGAACAAAGTACTGAGTGGTACTTAGAGAAGTCCATACTAACTAGGATTGTAACAGAGTCGTTTGCCCTAGTTGGTAAAAAGAGAATTGAGTCAAAATCCCTAGTGGTCGAGGTTTTTTCCTTCCTATTGGGGCTAGGAAAGGTTTCCTCGCTGATGCAAGCACCAGTGACATTGATAATATTAATGATATCAGTGCAAGAAATGATATTACTGATATCAATGCAATCAACTTCGAAGGTGGTGATGACAAGAGCAAGGGTGCAACCATAGGAGAAATAATTGCATACAGTGATATAAGCTATATGGGTGCATCAGGGGTAGGGATTTGCGTGTGCATGGCACAGGTCAATAATATGGAACGCAAATCAAGGCAAGAATGGTGGATTTGGGTTACAAGATGGTTTTTGCCTATGAGTTTTTTTTTTCCCACAGGGTTTTTCTCATTTTTGGCATTGAGTCCTTTAATTCTTGGTGAGTCTTGATCATCATAATTATGCTAAAATGCATGGAAGACAGATTCTTGAAGGTTTCTTGATTAAAAGATTGGATCTTGAAGCATTTCTTGAAGTTCTTGAAGAAATCTTGAAAATTGTGCAAATAATGAAGCATTTCATGAGGCGTGTTTTTGGCGAATTTTCTTGGTTATTGGGCAGCAAGTATTCTTGTAATTTTTAGCTTAAAATCTGATGATTATCTTGTTCATTAGTTATTTAGATAAGTTGTTAGGATATTTTCTTGATTTGTTAGTTAGTTGGAGTTTGTTAGGAAAGATAAGATCAAAGTGCAAGTAGCATGATGATGTGGCAATCTTATCTTTAGTTTGTTGAGCAAAAGTAGGATTTATTTTCCTACTCTTAGGCGTGTTTTTTAGTCTATTTCTATTAGGATTTTGTTGTTGATTATACCTATAAATAATCTCAACATTAGGATGTAATTAATTAAGTTGAAGTTGGAGTTGAATAAAAAAAAGTTTATTGTTTACTTGAAAACAAAAATCTGAAATTTAAGAGTTGGTGATTAAATTATTTATACTCTTGTGATTTAATTAGTAGCTTTGAGGGTGCTTAGGCTTTAATCAAAGGACTAATTGATCAACCTAAAATTAAGAATCTTGGTGACATGGTCTTTATAGATTCGAAATTTTAGTTTATTCACCTGTGAGTCTTTGTTTACACGAAAATTCACATCAAATTTGGTGCTCTCGTTGAGAGGTCTTTTATACTCAAGTGCTCATCAATTAATTAATTAAAACACTTGAAGCAACCTTGCTATGGCAAGTGGTGGCGACGAAATTCCTACAACTTTTGAAAAAGGATTGTCCTTAGAACCAGCCAAAGAAATCCGAAGGGACAATGAAATTAGAGAACTGCGAACCATGTTGGAAGAAGTAATGAATCTTGTATCAAGCAGTTCGAAAAACAAGAAAAAGGGTCACGCAATTAATGAATGTGACGCAAGTTCAAGTGATAAAAAAACTAGCAGGAGTGCACGCAAGCCTAGGCGTGACCAGTTCTAGTGAAGAAGATGGCTGAAACAGGCATAGGAGGCGTGACAAACAGAAGGATGATGATCGTAGCTTAAAGTTTGACGCTCCTGAGTTCAACGGCAGTTTAGATCCAGAAATTTTCCTTGATTGGCTAAGGATAACCTAAAGGATTTTTAATTACATTAAGTATGATGATCATAAAGCCTTCAGAGTGGCAGAATTAAAACTAACATCTTATGCTAGCCTGTGGTTTGAATGATTACAAAGAAAACGCAAAAGGGAAGGAAGGGCGAAAATTTGTTCTTGGCGCAAATTGAAAAGGGAATTGAGAAAAAAATTTGTACCACATGAATATGAACAAAACAATTTCCTAAAGATGCATACCCTGAAACGAGGACAAAAAAGTGTTGAGGAGTACATCAATGATTTCGAAAAATTGCTGATATTGTGTGACATAGAAGAAAAGGAAGATCACAAAGTTGCACGGTTTGTGGCAGGGCTGGATGGATCCATTAGGGAAAAAGTAGAATTACAACCCTACTGGACCTATGATGAGATTTGTAAAGTGGCACTCAGGGTGGAAAAACATGGGAATTCAAAGAAGCAAAAAGCATTCTTTAAATCCTATGAGTCCAAGAAGGAAGTGGTGTATTCTCAACCAGCTAGTGCTAAACCTACGTTCGACAATGATAAAAGGGCAGCCACTCCAATCAAACCACTGACAATTCCTGAAGACAACAGGAAGTGTTTTAAGTGTCAAGGAGTAGGACACATACAAAGAAATTGCCCAAACTCTAGGGTAATCACTGCTAGGGAAGCAAAGGAAATCGAAGATGCCTACTTGGATGTTCTTCTTGAAGAAGGGGAGAACGAAGATATTGATTCCCAAGAAGAACAAAGCAGCAATGATATGGAAGAAGTGGAGGCAGAAACAAAGGGTCAAGCATTGGTCCTCAGGAGGGTTCTTCAGTCTAAACCTGCGCCAATTGAAGAGAACCAGAGGGACAAAATTTTCGTGACCAGGTGTAATGTACAGGGCAGATTGTGTGATGTGATAATTGACAGTGGCAGCTGTACTAATGTGGTCTCTACCTATTTGATTCAGAAATTGAATCACCCCACATACAATCATCCTCAACCTTACAAGTTACATTGGCTAAGCAACACCAGTGATGTCAAAGTGACTAAGCAGGCCCCGATAAATTTCAAGATTGGTAAATTTGAGGATTCTGTGATGTGTGATGTCTGTCCAATGGATACTTCTCATATATTGCTTGGTAGACCTTGGCAATGTGATCGATTTGTGAAGTATGATGGAAGAACAAATGTCTACATCATCAGGAAACAGGAAACTGACAAGCCAATTGCTTTGAAACCTCTAAAAGTGGCGCAAAACAAGAAGCAATTGAATGTGGAGAATAAAAAGAGAGTGTTTTTGACTAATCCTAAGGAATTGGAGAGGGAATTGTCTGTTTGCCAGCAAGTATTTATGTTGACGGCAAAGGATGTGAGAGTTGAAACATCTGCAATCCCTAAAATTCTTCAACCACTATTGAAGGAATTTGAAGATGTATTTCTAGATGACTTACCACCAGGTTTACCACCCAATAGGGGCATTGAACACCAGATTGACTTAATCCCAGGTGCTCAGATTCCTAATAAACCAGCATATAGATGGAATCCTGAGGAGACTAAGGAAATACAAAGGCAGATTGAAGAGTTGATGCAGAGGGCATACGTGAGGGAGAGTATGAGTCCTTGTGCTGTACCAACACTGATTGTTCCAAAAAAGGACGGATCATGGTGCATGTGCATTGATTCTAGTGCTGTAAAAAACATCACAATCAAGTACGGGTTCCCAATTCCTAGGTTGGACGATCTTTTAGACGAGTTATATGGCTCCCAAGTGTTTTCCAAGATTGATTTGAGAAGTGGATATCATCAGGTACACATGAGATAAGGGGATGGATGGAAAACAACTTTCAAGACCAAATTGGGTCTCTATAAGTGCAGAAACAATGGAGATCATTTGCAGCATCTAAGACAAGTTTTTGAAACCCTAGGCAGCAAAAATCGTATGGAAAATTGAAGAATGGTTACTTCATGGTGAGTAGTGTTACATTCCTAGGGTATGTACTTTCAAAGGATGGAGTATCAGTATATATATGCAGAAATTACATGAACAAATCAGAGCAAGAATTGGAAAAGTCAATGAACAGTACAAGATGCGCCCCAATAAGCACAAGAACCCACACAAATTTCAGGAAGGAGATTTGGTTTGGCTACATCTTCGGAAGGAAAAGTTTCCTAATCACAGGAAAAATAAATTGATGCCTAGATGTGATAGGCCATTCAAAATTTTGAAGAAATTTGGTGATAATGCTTATCAACTTGAGCTACCAGGTGAATATGGGGTTCATGCTACTTTTAACATTGGTGATTTATCTCCATATATACCTGATGAACAACTTCAAAGTTTGAGGTCAAACTCTTTTGAAGAAGGGAAGGATGATGCAAGCACCAGTGACATTGATAATATTAATGATATTAATGATATCAATGCAATCAACTTCGAAGGTGGTGATGACAAGGGCAAGGGTGCAACCATAGGTGAAATAATTGCATACAGTGATATACACTACAAGAAAACAGCTTATTAGCGACAGAATTTTTGCGACGGAATACATTCCGTCGCAAATTTGCGACGGAATTATTACGATTGCGACAGAATTTTCAGTCGGAATTTTCCTACAAAAGTGCTTACAAAATTTAATGAATTTGTGACGAAAAATTATATTTTACGACGGAATTTTGCGACGGAATTTATTCCGTCGGAAATTCCGTCGCAAAATCCCAACAAAATTNAAATTCCGTCGCAAAATCCCGACAGAATTAATTTTGCTCTTTAATTGTTATTTTGTCGCGCAAAAAAACAAAAAAAAAAAACCCTAACTCCTTCTTCCCTCAAACCTTACTCCCTCTACACTCCCTCTCAATACTCCCTCAGTCGGCGGCTCCTTCTTCGTCCCTCCTTCCCTCTCAACACTCTCAACCTTACTCTTGCTCTTCTTCCCTTCTTCTTCTTCGACACATTGTTCTTCTTCTTCGTCGTCTTGTTCTTCTTCTTCGCTGTCTTGTTCTTCTTCGTCGTTGCTGCTTCTTCTTCGTCGTCTTGTTCTTCTTCTTCACCGTCTTGTTCTTCTTCGTCCTTCGTCGGCTTCTTCTTCGTCGTTGCTGCTTCTTCTTCGTCAGTAATTTTCTCAATTTTTCCTTCTGATTTTTGTCTTTGTTTCTCAATTTTTGTCTGTAAAAATGCGTATTTTTACAAAATACATCGTCTTTGTTTGTCAAGTTTTTACAAAATCCGTATTATCTCAAATGAGGTATACTTGCAAGGTATACCTGCAATGTTGGTGTATGGAAATCCGTATTATCTCAAATGCGAATGTATTTGTTTGTATACTTGCAAGGTTGGTGTATGGAAATGCGAATAAACTTATGATTTCTCAAACAGGAACAATGACTTTTTTCCTGAATTCTGCATTACAATCTTCCAAATTCATAGTATACTAGTATGTAAGTGGTGACAGTACTTTCAAAATTGTAGCATATTAAAGAACAAGCTCTTTCTTTTATGGTTACTTAGCTTAAACAAAGAGCATGGAAAGTTTACTGGTCATAGCAAATATTAGGTCCTTAAACCCCTACTTCAGTTAACACCCTCAAGATAATCTTCGCAGAATAATCAACTGGAAAACATAGTTGGTTTTCAATTGAATTATAAAAATTAGAGTACTGAACGGCTGATTCTTTCATTCCGCAATAATGCTTTCACATACCATTATTCTCCCATGTATGAAAGCCATCCTTCCATTCACCACCACCAGCACACATCCTTCCATCTTTAAATCCTCTCTATCTCCAGGCCACTTCATGGGAAATCTATGACTATTCATTAAATTGTTCTTGGCAAATTCACTTTCCCCCAATCATTAGTATCAGATCAACTGGAAGCAAAAGAGTATACCTCTGATAATGACTATGTATTATCTTAGGAGGCTCCCATTTTGCTCCAACATCTTGAGTCTTGACAGCTACAGACGTGATAAAATTACCTATCGCAACACAAAATACTTGTATCTAACTTTTACACTACTCAGCCAACTTAAATAGAAATTATAGCCTAGAAACTGTCCATCATTCAATATAATGACTCTTGCATTTTCAAATCTACTGCAAATTCTCACAGTTTTGTGAAGAAAATCCTCTCATTTGCATGAGTTCAGATCTCCATTAAAAATAAATAAATAAATAATAAAAAATAAATATAATAAAAGTAAATAAAAAAGATGTTTTAGCAAATTTTCAAATATTGTTTGTATGCTTCCAACACCAACTTTTCGAAATGTGTTGCTTTGTATGTGCAACCCTTTGTAGCAGTTTTTTCAATTGTAGTGGCTGTTTTGAGAGTTTTAAATTCTGCAGTATTGTGTAGCAGAACACGCTGAATGCAGTTTTGTGCAGCTTGTTTTGAGATGGCTGGTGGTGGCGTGTTGGGTTCTCTGTGGCTGGTTGAGTGAGGCAGTGTGGTGGCTGTTTGTTAGGTTAGGCACCAAATTTGAGAAGTATACTTAGGATTGCAATGAAGTACACAATCTCCAACCTTGTCACTCACATTAATGGCTTTAAATGGATGAACTAACACTGCGCCTAACAACCAGTTGCTTTTCTATAACAGGAAGTGTTCCTTTAATTGTTTAACATAGATTACATGGTATAAAATAATAATGAAAAAAAGTGAAATGTAATAAGAATAGCATATGATGCAGATTTACATAATCAGTTTTCATCAAATCCATTGCATAATTAATAAATTAAAATTTAGTCATTATACACAATTGTTGCAATTTGCCTCAAATGATATGTTACTGGATTACTCTGTTTTTATGATTTGATGGTCCATTAACAGCTAAAAAAAACTTTACAAAGTCACTTGAAAGAAGAATAAATGAAGTGGGAAATGAGATCCAACAACCTGGGGTAGAAGTTCTTTTACTGAGTTGTATGAATTATTAAATTATAATCTTTGTCTATGAACTAAACAACGCGAAGACGAAGATTATAATGTTTTGGAACTAGCTACAATTCGTCGTTTAGGGATCGATTTTTACATCGGAACCATTTTTTTAGAGAATTAAATTAAATTATAATCTTTGAATTAGAACTAATTGACAAAGATTACTGTCGCTAATGCTCTAATCGGATTAGAGTAATTCAACCAAAAAAACTAATCAAAGTGAGAATTAAATAAATACGAATTAGAATTCGTCGGTAAGAATCTGTAATGAGAAACAAAGACAAAAATCATAGTGAATGTAAAACAAAAATGCCTAAGTAAAATTAGCATAGGTGCTGTAATTACTGAATGTAAATGAAGGTTTTAGTTCAAAGCACTTTGATTAGTGTGCAACTAATATGTTTAGGGCTTATGTTCCTGATTAAAGTTTGCTTAGGATGCTATTATTAGCACATTTTTTTTGGTAAAACGTGTTGATTGGTGATTGTTGGTTCTCACTTTTTTTTTTGTAAATACTTGATTTAGGAATGTTTTACATGATTATAAGCTTAAATGAAGAACAACTAGTGACTTGTCCCATCATATTACCCACTTTTGTGATTTGGAGCTTTTTTGAGTGTATTGAGCCCTAACGGTTGTAATGCCACATTTCAACAAATTAAACATAGACACCTCTAAATATGCAGTATGTGATGTTTAAAGCTACTTTTAAGCTGAATGGAAGAACACGGTAATGAAATAGGCAAGTAAACAAGCATTTTGAGGTGTTTGGAGTCTTTTGGGTGACATTGGCCCAAAACACTTGGAAGTTGACTTTTAACTTAACTGAGGCCTTAAACACTTGTAAATACTTGATTTAGGAATGTTTACATGATTATAAGCTTAAATGAAGAACAACAGTGACTTGTCCCATCAATTACCACATTTTAGTGATTTTGGAGCTTTTTGAGTGTATTTGAGCCCGTATGGTTGTAATGCCACATTTCAACAAATTAAAAACATAGACACCTCTAAATATCAGTATATGATTGTTAAAGCTACTTTTAGCGTGAATGGAAGAGACGGTAATGAAATAGGCAAGTAAAAAGGCAATTTTGAGGTGTTTGGAGTCATTTTGGGTGACATTGAGCTCAAAACACTTAGAAGTTGACTTTTACCTTAACTTGATGCCTTAAACACTTGTAAATACTGATTTAGGAATGTTTTACATGATTATAAGCTTAAATGAAGAACAAATAGTGACTTGGCCATTATATTACCCACTAAGTGATTTTGGAGCTTTTTTGATTGAATTTCAGCCCGTAACGGTTGTAATGCCACTTTCAACAAATTAAAAACATAGGCACCTCTAAATATGCAGTGATTGTTAAAGCTACTTTGAAGCTGAATGGAAGAGACGGTAATGAAATAGGCAAGTAAACAGGCATTTTGAGGTTGTTTGGAGTCATTTTTTAGTTGTCTACGTGTATTCGTCTATTAATATGTTGTTCAATCAAGTTCATGTTGTAGGAAACATATCAGAACCAGGTTGAGGATTCCTCCAATGCGGAAACTCCAAAGACGCCAAATGAGATGTATTGGGAGGCAGCAGGTGGGCGCAGCAAGAAAGGTCGCGTCAAAGGTCTTGGTAGTGGTGCTGAGCTTTACTACGGGTCGTTCAGGCGATGTGGATCGTCACAACAGTACACTCCCTCTGTCGTTTCACAAATGCAAGAACATTTTGACAAGAGGGTAGAGAATGTGACAACCCAGATGCAAGAGTTCCAGCAGCAAATCAGGACCCAGATTCGTGATGAGTTAAGGCAGGAGGTTCGAGAGGAGGTCAGGAATGAGATGCAAGCAGAGATGGCCGCAATGGAGCAGAGAAACAGAGAGCATATGGAGGAGCTGATGAGTCGGATTCAGGGATTCGGCACTGACTGTTGTTCTCCGTTCCAAAGCCGTCGTAGAGACCCCAGAGATGACTCGGGTAGTGGCGCAGGTGAAGGCACTCCAGTTTAGTTACCTAGGCCTCTTGTATTTCATGATATATACTTTAGTTCATCGCAATTATTATTATTGTTAAACTTGTTATGGTAGTATTTTATGGTAGCTGTAAGACACAAATTAATTTATTTAGGTTTTAAATACTTTGCGATGGAATGTATCATCGCAACAGAATGGAAATGGTGTTGGTCTACATAAAGATTTGCAGGTATAAATTAGGGTTTGAAGTAGTCTTTGTTTTTAGAAAGAAATTGCAAAATTCCGACGGAAATATGCAAATTGTCATATAAGAATTTCGTAAAACTATTGCGACGGAAATTATTGTCGCAAAAAAAATGGAAAATTAAATGGTTGCAAATTGAGCACTAGTTTGCGAGGGAATTTTCCGTCGGAAAGTAGGAATTTTCCGACGGAATTTGCAAGATTTGCGACGGAATTTTCCATCGCAAATTTGCGAGGGAATTTTCCATCGCAAATTTCCGACGGAAAATTCCGTCGCAAATCTGAATTTTGCGATGGAAAATTCCCTCGCAAATTTGCGACGGAATTTTCCGTCGCAAATCTGAATTTTGCGATGGAAAAATCCGTCGCAAATCTGATTTTTGCGATGGAAAAATTCCGTCGCAAATCTGACTTTTGCGACGAAAAATTCCCTCACAAATTTTGTTTTGCGAGGGAAAATTCCGTCGCAAAAGTTTTACGACGGAAATTCCGTAGGAAAACCTAAAATTTTGCGACGAAGGAATTAGCGACGACACGTTTCCGACGGAATTCCGTCGCAAAGCTTTTTTCCGACGGAATTTAAGGATTTAGCGACGGAATTTTTCCGTCGCAAAAAGGTTGTTTTGTTGTAGTGATAAGTTATATGGGTGCATCAGGGGTAGGTATTTGCGTGTGCATGGTCACATGTCAATAATATGGCACGCAAATCAAGGCAAGAATGGTGGATTTGGGGAATAAGATGGTTTTTGCCTTTGAGTTTTTTTTCCCACAGGGTTTTTCACATTTTTGGCATTGAGTCTTTTAATTCTTGGTGAGTCTTGATCATCATAATTATGCTAAAATGCATGGAAGACAGATTCTTGAAGGTTTCTTGATTAAAAGATTGGATCTTGAAGCATTTCTTGAAGTTCTTGAAGAAATCTTGAAAATTGTGCAAATAACGAAGCATTTCTTGAGGCGTGTTTTTGGCGAATTTTCTTGGTTCTTGGGCAGCAAGTATTCTTGTAAATTTTAGCTTAAAATCTGATGATTATCTTGTTAATTAGTTATTTAGATAAGTTGTTAGGATATTTTCTTGATTTGTTAGTTAGTTAGAGTTTGTGAGGAAAGATAAGATCAAAGTGCAAGTGGCATGATGATGTGGCAATCTTATCTTTAGTTTGTTGAGCAAAAGTAGGATTTATTTTCCTACTCTTAGGCGTGTTTTTTAGTCTATTTCTATTAGTATTTTGTTTTTGATTATACCTATAAATAATATCAACATTAGGATGTAATTAATTAAGTTGAAGTTGGAGTTGAATAAAAAAAAGTTTATTGTTTACTTGAAAACAAAAATCTGAAATTTAAGAGTTGGTGATTAAATTCTTTATACTCTTGTGATTTAATTAGTAGCTTTGAGGGTGCTTAGGCTTTAATCAGAGTACTAATTGATCAACCTAAAATTAAGAATCTTGGTGACATGGTCTTTACAGATTCGAAATTTTAGTTTATTCCCGTGTGAGTTTTTGTTTACACGAAAATTCACATCAAATTTGGTGCTCTCACTAGTAGAAAAATTGGATTTTGCTGCGCCACATTTGCTGCGGTTCTTTGAGATTTTTAAAGAACCGCAGCAAATAGTTGTTAATGATACCCAATAAAAAGTATTTGCTGCGGTTGATCTATTTGCTGCGGTTCTTTTTCTTATTTGCTGCGGTTACAACCGCAGCAAATAAATCAACCCAAAAAAAACGTTCAAGCCCAGCCCAAACGAAGGGCTATAAATACAAAAACCCTCCATTTTTCCACCAAACCCTAACTCCCCTTCATTCTCGCCTCTTTCCCTCTCATTCTCGCCTCTTTCCCCTAACTCCTTCTCAATTTCTGTTCTCTCAATCTCTCTAACCCTAACTCCCTCTGTAATTCTCGCCTCTTTCCCTCTCATTCTCGCCTCTTACCTCTCTCATTCTCATTGTTATTCGTCCTCCCCATTTGAAGGTACTATGTGCTTTAATTTTTTTTTTGTCTTTTTTTGTTTTTTTTGTTTTTTTTTTTTTTTGATTTCGATTGTAATTTTTTTTCGATTGTTTTTGTTTTTTTTTCTTGTTGTGTTGGTTTGAAATTGATTTATTTATTTTGATTTGTTTGATACAATTTTGAAGCAAATTTCGAGCAATTTTAGAGAGCTTTTGAGGCGATATCGAGCCTTGGGCAATTTTTCTTCAAGATCTATCTTTTGAGGTTAGTTAATCGAAAACCCCTAATTTTTTCGATTGTTTTCGAGGCTTGGGAAATTTTTCTTCAAGATCTATCTCTAACATTGCAAGTTTTGTCTTTGTGTTGCTCGCTAAGGCTCTTGTGTTATTGTTGTCTTTTATATTATTACTGTTGTTGCTGTTTTTGTACTGGTGTTTTTTAAGCTGTCTCTGGTTGTCCTAGGATGCAAATTTATGTTGGGTTTCTTCTGGCTTGGAGTTTTTTCCTTTAGGAGGAGATCCAAAAGTTCTTGCTGGATGTTTTTGTTGTCATGTTCTGTTTGCTGTTATTCAAAGGACAGAGGTCAAACAATACATTCTTCAATTGTTATTGTTCGAAACATGAGCAGTTTTGATTCTTGTCTTCATCTTGTTTTGAATGCTTTTGGAGGCCTATAACGACTTCAGCATAAAAAATTGAGACTTGAGAGGTTGTATGGAGAAACATGGAGCTTACAGAACAGGTAGAAAACTGGCTGTTTGTTTCTGCTGATGCAATTTTTTAATTTTATCATATTTTTTCTGAAACTTGAGCCATTGTATTTTAATACATTGCACCTGTAGCCTTCAGTTAGTACATTCTGAGTTATCTGTGTGTGCTGATTCTGCAGGGTATAAGCAGTCAGAGAATGAAGCATCTGCACATATTGGAAATACTGGAATGCTGAAGTGTGCAACTATGACGAGTTCTGAGTCCAAAACCTTGTTCAGCTGTTCATGGGTTAGTTTGAACTTTCTACAACCCTTTAATGTGCATAGAAAGCATGTGTAAAGCCAGCTGTTGTGTATCTCACAAAATGTTGTTTATCGTTTGCTATACAGTCAACTGCAATATCTTATATCTAGTTGCTTTAGTAAGATTTTCATATCGCACACTATCTGTACCTTGATGCAAAATGTTTTTGTTTGAATTTCTGACTGTGATCTTCATGATGCGCTGTGCATATCATTTTATAGATCATTAAGAGGAAAATAAGTAAATTTTACTTAAGTTACAATTACAACCCATGAAACTTTCTGCTTGGTTTGTGGTCTGCTTCAAAGCATAATTTGATCTTTCTGCTGCAAAAAATACAAAGCATGCTTGAGAACTGCTTGGTTTGTGGTCTGCTTCAAGTGTTGAATATTGTGGGTAGGAATCTGTTTCATGAATTGCTCTTACTTATAGGACATTTGGGTAGATGAGGGAAACCAGGCTTGCATTTTTTTAACCAAATGTTACACTAAGAACTTTATTTTGTTTCAATGTTGACTTTAAAGGTCAAGTTATATGCTCTCTAGTACTTTGCTCATGCTTCTTTTTAAATGTCCATGAGAACATGACACCTTGATTGTAAACTAAGGGATAATAAAACTTCTTGTACTATTTTTTGATCCATATTTGTCAGGTCACATGCTTCTGAAGTTATGATCATTATATTAGGCTTGAAACTTTCTGGGGTGGATGATGTTATTAAAATGGGAGCTGGGAGCATAGTGATACCTGAAATTTCACATATTATTCATGAATTTATTTTTGTTTATGTACTTTGCTGCTATCAGTCAGTATTCAGTATATCAATAACTGATGCAAGGTTTTTATAATTTCAGTTTCTTGTTTGCATAGATGGGTTGTACTTGAAATTGATGATGATTAGCTTCCTGTGGTTTCATTACATGGGTGTTGGAGGTCCTATTTGCTTATTTGGTGTCTGCACCTTGTTTTTTGTTTGTGATTCATTTACATTTTTCCAGACATGGTGAAAAACAAGGGTTTCTTGCCTTC
This sequence comes from Suaeda aralocaspica, assembly GCA_016808085.1. Classification (NCBI taxonomy): domain Eukaryota; kingdom Viridiplantae; phylum Streptophyta; class Magnoliopsida; order Caryophyllales; family Amaranthaceae; genus Suaeda; species Suaeda aralocaspica. The sequence continues at coordinate 516,295 of PYUH01003982.1, read as the reverse complement.
TGATCCTTCTTACTTGATTCCCTTATGGTCAGACAATTGCATCTCTTATGGTGATGCAATTGTTGAATGATGATCGAGTCCCTTATAGTCCGACAATTGCTTAATAAAAAATGAGTCCTTTATAGTCCTTTATAGTCCCTTATTTCCAAATGATGATCGAGTCCCTTATAGTCCCTTATAGTCCCTTATTTCCAAATGATGAAGGGACTCAAGTGATGACCATGGTCAACATCATTGAGGTTTGAGTTGCTCCAGGCTTAAAAACCTGTTGAAGTAGCCTAACTCGAATGGTGGGTGATCGTAACCACTTCCCTGATGGAGATTATGTCAGCAAAACATAAATATATATAGTCTATTGCTGTGTTGTTGTGGCTGCGGTTGTGTTCTTGTGGCTATTGCTGTGATGTTGGTTGAATGATGAATATATGAATGCTTGTGAATGAATTTTGCTTGTTTATATATGAGTTATGAATGAGAACACTATATAAAATAAATGATTGAATGAGACTACTCTATATATAAATGATTGAACAAAAGAATGGTTGAATGAGTAATGGATGCTGGAATGAGATATTTAGATGAGATTGAGCTTATGATTGATTTTATGAATGGTAATGCTTGAATGAATGAATAAGAATAGGAATGGTTGAATGAATGTATAGATATGGTTGAATAGAAGTGTATTTTTTTGTGATAGAAGTGTAATTCAATTGAAAATAATTGATTCTATGTATGTATAACATTTCAGCTTCTAATTTTGCTTTAAAATGCAAAAAAAAAAAAAAAATTTTTTTTTTTTTTTTTCTGGGGTGCTTATTTGCTGCGGTTATTCACAAAACCGCAGCAAATAAGTGTTTTTTTTGGTGGGAAACTGCACTATTTGCTGCGGTTTTACAAAGAACCGCAGCAAATAATCCTGTTTCCCTCCAGTTTCTGGTGTGTTATTTGCTGCGGTTACCTGAATAACCGCAGCAAATAACCCAATTTTTTGCTGCGGTTAAACCGCAGCAAATAAAATTTCATCATTTGCTGCTGCTATAAGTGCTGCGGTTCAAAACCGCAGCAAATACCCGGGAAAAAACCGCAGCAAATGACGTTTTTTCCACTAGTGTCTCGTTGAGAGGTCTTTTAAACTCAAGTGCTCATCAATTAATTATTTAAAACACTTGAAGCAACCTTGCTATGGCAAGTGGTGGCGACGAAGTTCCTGCAACTTTTGAAAAAGGATTGTCCTTAGAACAAGCCAGAGAAATTCGAAGGGACAATGAAATTATAGAACTGCGAACCATGTTGGAAGAAGTAATTAATCTTGTATCAAGCAGTTCGAACCATGTGAAAAATGTCTTTTCATTGACTGCAACATTGGAGACATCGTGCTAGAAGGTAAAAGGAGAGGGAACACTGATACTGTTAATTTGAACCTTGTTCCTGAAAATAGTCTCAAGTGTCTAAGTGTTGCAGACAATGATCCATTACTGTGGCACAAACGTTGTGGACAGGCTAGTCTTTCGCTACTAAACAAATTAAGACAAAAGGACTTAGTAATTAGTTTGCTNAAGGACTTAGTAATTGGTTTGCCAAACATTAAGTACAATTGTGATAAAATTTGTGATGCATGTGTTAAAGGAAAACATGTTCGCTCATCTTTTAAATCAAAAACCTTGGTAAGTACTTCTAAGCCACTCGAGTTGATACATATGGATCTTTGTGGTCCAGTAGATGTTCAAAGTAGGAGTGGAAAGAAATATGTTTTTGTTATTGTTGATGATTATTCCAGGTATACATGGACCTTGTTCCTTGCTACCAAAGAACAAACCTTCGAGGAATTCGAAGCTTTTGCGAAAAAGGTGCAAAGAACAGGTGGACATAAATTGGTACATTTAAGATCTGACCATGGAACAGAGTTTAATAATCAAAAGTTTGATGAGTTTTGTAGTGAACATGGATTAGATCATAACTTTTCAGCTCCAAGGACACCGCAGCAAAATGGAGTAGTAGAGCGAAGGAACAGAACATTAGAAGATATGGCAAGGACAATGTTAATTGCTAGTTCATTGCCCAAGAATTTTTGGGCAGAAGCAGTTAATACAGCATGCTACATAATCAACAGAGCTCTAATAAGACCAATCTTTAATACGACACCTTTTGAATTGTTTAAAGGGAAAAAGCCAAATGTCTCTTACCTAAGAACATTTGGTTGTAAATGCTTCGTGCACAACAACGGTAAGAAACACCTAGGAAAATTTGATGAGAGAAGTGATGAAGCAGTTTTTCTAGGTTATTCAAGTCATAGCAAAGCTTATAGAGTTTATAATAAAAGGTCAATGTGTGTTGAGGAAAGTGTTGACATTATCTTTGATGAAACTGACATTGTGTCTCTTGATAGCCAGGATGATGATGAATTTGAAATTGGACTAACACGTTTTACAGGTGATAGAAGAACAGGTGATGATGAACAGGTTGCAAAAGAATGTCCTCATGTCCAGAAGACAACTGATCAGCATGAGGAACAGGAACAAAGCAATGAACTTGGACAGGTGAGCACACCAGAGACACTTGAAGAGACAGAAGAGGCGGAACAACCAGTTGCAGATGACAACAATGGAGAAGTCACACCACACAGGGAGTTTTAGCCCAAGCCTTGGAAACATCAAGCCAATCCCAAGGAATCTCATTTAAAGGTCGTTAAAAGGATCTTAAGGTATCTCAAAGGAACAAGTGACTTAAGCTTGTTCTATCCTAGTACTAACACATTTGATCTAGTAGGTTTTGTAGATGCTGACTATGCAAGTGATTTGGTAAATCGCAAAAGTACATCTGGGATGGTACAATTCCTAGGGACACCGTGATAACGGCAAAGGCATTTATCAAAGTACTACAGCGGAAGTCTTAAAACCAAAACAATTTAAAACTAAACTTCAAAACAATCTCAAATTAAAAATCAACTTTAAACTCATTACACTTCGGAACCATATTAATGGCCCTTAAAAACCAAAACCAAACTAATACTTAAAGTCTTTAAAAATCAAATAACATCCAAAATAAATGTTAGTCTTCATAACCAATTAAAATAAAGTAAAGCTACAAAACACAGCAAGCGCTCTCACTCCAACCCATCTTGAAAAGACTTATGCCCACTTGTAGCTACAGCTTTTCTTTTACTAGACAACTACTCACCACAAGTGGGTCATTGTAGGGTCAAGTCCAAGACAAAACCATGCACACAAAACAAACACTCAGCAAAGTGAGTACATAACTACTAAAGACTATGCAACAACAATAAGAAATAAAATATGCACACTACTGCATAAATGAATAGTTGCAACGCCCTTTTGCAACGGTCAAGGTTTTTGTAACACCCTATAGCAACGGTTTAGGTTATTGCAATGCTTATAGCAACAGTTATGACAAACCGTTGCAATAGGTAGTCTAATGGAATAGTTGTGGCAATGGTTTACAATAGGATACTTTTTGCAACGCTCAGACGCACCCTTTTGCAACGGTTAATGACAACCGTTGCAATAGCCCAGGTTCTATACTTCTATGTTTATATCATTTTTACTACTTGAGTCGTTTCTTTCACGGTTTACAAATTCTTCTTCTCTTCTTCACTCAGACCCAAATTACATTCTTCCTTTTTGTCATTCCAATTCTAAATTCATACATACTCCATTAGAATCAAATCCTAAATATTAAGTCCATCCTTTTTTCAACTATGCTACTCACTTTAAATTTAGGATATTTTTGCTAATTAGGGTTTCAAACTTCAATATTTCTTCCAAAATCAAATTTGCTATGAACAAAGCTCGAAAATTCTTGCAGCAATGGAAGAAAGATCTGAAGAGGAATGGGAAATTGAAGATTTTGAAAAGCTTGAGAAAGACGGAGAAAGCTACTGGTAAGATCTTTGTATTGAAGAAAACGTGACGGGGTATCATTTTTAGCTTTGCGTTTTTCTCTGATTTAATTCTTCTTTAAATTTTTTTATTAATTGAATCATGTTTTCTGATTTATGTTTTGAATTTTGCCTAATTGAGAAGATATTTGGTAAAATTTTTGTTATTGGTTAATTTGAGCATATAGTTGGTATCCTCAATGTTTCGATTTTGTTCCAATTCAAGGTGTTTCTAGGGTTTATTAGCATGCATCTTTACACAATTTCTGAATTTTTACAAGTTCTTCGATCTGTGTTTAGATTAAGTACTTTGGTGATTTGGAGTTTGTTGGTTAGGTTAATAGGTTGTTGTTTACAAGTTCCTGTATAGCATAATTGTAAAGAATTCTACTAATTTGAAGTTTAATCTTTCTTTGGCAAAGTTCCATATTTGGTTTATGTACAACATTACTGTATTTTATGTGTTAATTTTGAAATGTTCTTTCAGAAACCAATAGACGATGTCTTTGGGTTTCATGAGGTAGATGGTATAACTATTAATGCAGCTCTACAGTGGTAGGCTTTTATCTCTTCTTGATCTATCAGGACTTGAATGTGATTGTTTAAGCATTGCATCTTTAGACTATTTGTCCTTGACTCTGCTATTTTCTGTATTGATCAATAATGGATAGGTTAAGCAGTTATGTTATATAGTAGAAATTATTCGAATGTAAGAATATTCTGGTGCATCAAATGCTTCATTGTATAAGACTTTAATAGCAATATATAATTATATATCTTGGATTCTTGCCTATTTAAACTTGTGATTTATTTGGATTCTTAGGTATTGTGAATATTATGTCTTGAAAATTTTGACATTTTACACACCAGAAGACTCCCATGACCCATCTACCTGATAGGACTGATCTTTTAATTATGTTGTAGGTGTGCGGATGCATATTCAGATACAGTCCTAGGATATGCCAATAGCATATGCACTATTGATGGTGGTACTCATATTTGATGGTTTCACAGCTTCATTGACGAGAACTACAAATAGTTTGGCAAAGAAGTTAAAAGGTAACAAGGTGCACTGGTGTTCTTAAATTGGATGCGTTCCTTTTGTTTCTCACTTTATATTATCAATTATGAAATAATTCCTGTCATTTCCGAAAGTGTTGTATGTCCTTGCAGCATTAGGATTGTGATTAATTGTTATCTTTATTTTGGGTATCCTTTTCAACTTGGCCACAATCAAACACCCCCAAAATCTGATTTATGCTCTAAATTTTATTCAAATGAAAAGAATTTAAGAAGCTCAAAAAATGTGGCATTAGTAATTGCTTTAGGTTTTCAGATTTATGCTCTAAATTTTTTCAAATGAATAGAATTTAAGAAGCTAGTTAAGGTTTAGCGTGATGTTTCGAATTTTGGTTTCTCAATCAATTATTTGATTGTTGTGTTTTAGGTTGTTTCAAGTTTTCAATTGAATTTCATATTCACTATTTGTTGGTTTTTTTTTTTTCTGACATTATTTCATGTTAGTAGAGTTTAGAGGTGAGGTAAGGCTCAGCACAACAACAATAGTGATGGAAACAACCTAGATTTGGAGGTACTCTTTATTTGAATGTGTTAGAGTCGGTTTGAACTTGTTTTGGAATTCTGAGCGGGCTTCTAGTACCTTTTTATATTTTCAGTAAAGCTTCAGCATGTTTTAGTGCATTATGACATTCTTGAGCTTGTTGTTAAAACTTTTTTGAGTTTATACATCGTCATTTTAGCATGTTCAGATGCAATTGGTTGTGCATAATCTGATGTCATGTTTAAGTGATTTGAGTGTGGACATTTTAAAGTTGATTATGTCATGTTAAGTGATTTGGTTCTCGATTGAGCATTTTTCATCATTTCCTCATATTTTGGGTTTCTCCGGCTACATTTCTATGATTTAAGTGAGTTTTTACTGCTATCCTTTTGTTGTTGTTGTATTTTTTTCCATTTTGGTTCTCGTTGATGTATGAGCAGCGTTTACTGATGCACTTCTCCACCCACTCCCTGACAACTCTCCTAAGCTCTCAGTGATATTTTACACGCAATTCAACTATGTTTGTGCTATAGTATTGCAGCTAAACCTACTATTCTATACTAATTTTCTCCTCTTTCTGCTGCAGAAGCTGCAGCCTATGCTTTACACAACCCCACCCTTTGCTCCATGCTCATGTCCATATCAAAAACTCAAAAACAAACACACTTGCCCACAGAAGAACCATACCACCTCTTTCTTGCATTAACAGACCAGACCAAACCTCTTTCTTTGCTTCCTAAACTAGATCGCAGGCACCTGCAAACCTCTCATTTTTTAGCATTTATGAATAAATTTGGAAGTTTTTTTATGCTTTTGAATGTTTTCTGCCTCCATTAACCTTACTTGATTATGCATTTAGGTGTGCTTTGATACTATTCAAAGACTTTAAGAATATTTGGACATGTTAGAGTATATTAAGAAAAATTTGTGTTGCTGCATTACTGTTGTTCCTAATACTCTGTGTTTCTTTTCTCCTCCTTCTTCTGCAGGTACAACAACCTCCCTTCACTCCCACTCCTATGCTCTACTCTAGACTTCTATAGTCTTTGTCAATGGGAATGCACTTAAGCAATCAGTTAGTAAGTCTGTTCCCATTTTTTACTTGCTATTTGTGAATGTTACTAAAGTTGAATGCTCAAACGACCTCTGAACTTTGCTTGCTCTTTGAGCCCTTAAGGTTCATCTTGGTCCTATTATCTGTAGATACATAGCATTTATGATATAGCTACAAAGAAGAAGAAGGGGACACGGTACGATATAAGCTACAAAAATTCAGCTAAAATGAAGGCAAATTAAGGGGAAGGGAGAGAGTCGTGGTAAGGAAGCCTCCTTGAGGCTAAGTTAGATTAGAGGATGTAAAATCTTGTGTAAAATAGCTTTTATATGTATTTTATTTAGTGGTAATGGAAGAGGGATTGTATATGTACATGTATGGTGTAAATTAAATAGTTTTGGTAACATGTATAAAGAACTAATTAATAATAATATATTATTTTTCTTATTATTTATTTATTTATTTATTTATTTATTTTTACTATTAATAATAATAAAAAAAACAACAACAATAATAATAATAATAATTATTATATATTTTTATTACAAAAATTGACCTTTTGCAACGGTAAAAAAAATTAACCGTTGCAAGAGCTACATATTTTAGTTGCAAAAAATTAAACTTATTGCAACGCTTCACTAAAGAGCGTAGCAAAAAGTCTAAAAACCGTTGCAAAAAGTTTCTTGCAAAACTCATCTATAACCGTTGCTAAAAGTTCAAAAGACCGTTGCAAAAAGTTTTTGCAACGGTTTAGCTATAACCGTTGCAAAAAGTGCAAAAAACCGTTGCAAAAGACCTTTTGCTACGCCAAAGAATGCAACGGTTACTTGACCGTTGCAAAAGCTTTTTGCAACGGTTTTTTGGCCTTTTGCAACTGTTTTTTGAGGGTTGCAAAAGGTCCTTTATGTAGTAGTGGCACTCAACTTACCTTTGACAACCTTTTACCTGTACATGGACTCGATTAAATTAATTATTATATTTGAAGTTATGGATCCTGCATCGAACGGGTATCCTCCTTAAAAATCATCGCCCTATTGGGCACCAACTTAGGAGTAACTCCAAGAAGGTATTGCTATGTCACATAAAGTGACGGATATCCAGCGCATTAAAAATAGAAAAGAGTACAACGTCTTGTACTCCAATTAGAAGTCATAGATCATTGTTCCATACAACTTCCCTCATTGTTCATACTCAAGGTATATACGTTCCAAGAGTTTTGATGCAAGTCCTCTAACATTTTACGTGATTTAACAGGTTTAGAAATGTTATGACTCTCATGCAACATCACATAAAGACATGCACCAAATCAAGTAAGCCAATTTATTATCTTCAAAGGTGAATCCAAATTAATCTTATGTGTATCCTTTAATTAAACGAACTTCCTTTACCACACATTAATAGTGAGTGGCTAATTTCTTACTTACTTCTTGACCACATATTAAACAGTGAGTGGCAACATATCTAAAATAATTGCTCATAACTTTTTTTAATCATGTGAATAAAAATTCACAACTACTTTTCTTGTTGATTAAGTAACTAACCAACTTAACAATAACTTCCCTTTCTTGATTAATAAACTATTGGCCAAATGAAACTGATCATTACATTCCAATTCAAGCTTATGAAAATTTAACTTTCTATTTAACACGGAATGCCATCATACTTTAAGAACATGCTACTAAAACTTGACATGCACATAAATTCATGATTCAAAACAAGCATACAAGATTTCATGTAAACAAGAATTGTTCAAGCATGCATTCTAACTCCTGTGTTTCTCTTTAGTACTTACGTACCTTGTAAAGTAACGGTGCTCCGCCACAAATTCTAGAAGTGGACTAGTTCAAAGTCTCCTGCATAAGAAAAACCGAAACTAAATTAAAACCTTGTTGGCTAAATTCAACAACTATAACCAACTTCTATATTGGAAACTTTATCCAAAACTTCCTTATATGGTCTCTATTCAATTCCATACTACACTTTAACTTTTCTATTGCATGACTACTTAATTTTTGGGACTTATTTTATGGTTTACAAAACCTTAGTATAATTTTTATGCCACATTAGAAAATTGGACAACAATGTAAAATTACTAAAACTCCTTGAAAAGTTTCAAAAACCACATAAATCAATCATACAATATATTACTTAATTTATATGATCAGTTTATGCTAATTACATACTTTAAAAGCCTAATTATTAAATTTATAAATTCTGGATAGCATGTTAAACATGCTTCAAATCACTTTTAAACTTCATAAAACATACTAAAAATTAATTTGTAAAATCATAGAATTCATATGTCATCATACTAGCATAATTTGAACACTTAAAACATGCTTTAACTTGTTTTTATTAAAATTTAAGATTTATTTATAAACTTTAAAGTCATGAAAAACTTATAAAACATCAAAATTTCATGATAAAACTACAATCAACCAATATAATTATGAAACCAATCTACACTTTAGAACAATTTTTCATAGGCCAAAACATGATCAAAATATTTATTCAATTGAATTTCATGATTTTAAATTTTGGACAAAAATTTATTTTATTTTTAAAGCCTTTAAAAATCAATCTAAACTTCATAAAATCATCATAAATTCACACAACAATAATTCATGATCATAGTATTGAAGTTTAAATCATAAACCTAATGAAAATTCATTACTTGCATAATTTATAAACCCTAATCTAAAATTTCATGAACAACAATTTTAATTCATACCTTAAAACAAATTATACTTATTTATTAAAACATGATCAAAACTCATAAAAACATGATTAAACGTAAGTATGAACATGAATTTGTAAGATTGAATAAAAAAAAAAGAAGTAGAATTTTTTTAAATAGGTTCGAATAATACCAAAGGGGAGGAGGTGGCAGCGGCAGCCGGCGGTGGCTGCGGTGGTCGGCAGTGGCAGCGAAAGGGGTCAGGCTGGCACGAATCCCGAGGCAACCCAAATTTTTTTTTTTCGGAAGTGCTCAACTGCAGTTTTTTTTCTTCTTTCTCTTTTTTTTTTTTCAGAATGCACAAGCCATTTTTTTTCTCTTCTCTCTAAATTTTTGAAATCCTAATGACTAGTATGAGCAAGAAATCTGAAATTTTTGGTTTTAAGGGGTATTTATAGGCCCCTAAGTAGGATTTAGAAAAGCCTATACTAATCCTAACAAGTGGAAATTACTTTTAGGCCCTTGCCTCAAATTAAATTAGGAAACCTTTGAAAATTCTATTTGTAGAAGCCTTTTAAAATGTTTTTATACATATCAAAACTTATTATTTATTTTATTTATTTTATTATCATTAATTTCTTTTATTTAATATACCCATTGATCGAACATTTTTATTAATTTTTTTTCCAATAAAAATATTAAAATTATACGAATAAAGTACAAAAATACTTTCTTAAAATACGTGAAAATGTGGGGTATTACATATATGTTATGTGAGGGTGGAAATAAACTTTCATAACATATGATGATAATCATAAATGACTATGATTGAAATAAATCAGTACCTATACATCAGGTACTAGGGGATCAGGAGTCCTCTTTGTCATTTTAGTCGTGCCATGTTTGCTTGACTTATCAGGAACTTGATTCATATTGAAGTCCACAACGTCCTTCAATAAGGAATTAAATTTAGAAGACATCTGATCTGTGACCTTTTGCACCTCCTGTTCGACCAACTCTTGTACTTTCTTCTCCATCTCCAATTCTATCGTGGAGCTTGACCTACATGATTGTGAGGAAACACCAAGACCTTTCTTGTTGCCTAAACGGACACCTCCTCGTCCTCTTACTCGACCTTGGTGGTCTTTCCCCACATCCATGACAAAATCATTTATGCCAGGTTCACTTGAACTCACCCTTTTCCTCCTTCTCTTTCAATCCAATATGTACAAACGCCAATCGACAATTTTAAATAAAGATCAATTTAAATTCAACCATGTATAAAGGATACTATATGTATTCAATTAAGGATACTCATAAGCAAAAACAGAAAGCATACCACAGCATCGGCAATCTTCTTTACGGCCGGCTTTGAGATGGTCCTTTTCTAAATGTCCACCATGTAGGGAGAAATACCAATCAACGACCATATCACCAACAAGTGTGATTGATGAGGAGGATGCAACGGATGTGGTTGCACCACATGACACCTCCTTCTGATAGAATCCCTCGCCCAACCAAACTTTTTTTGATTGGTTGTAGGTTCGTCTACCCATGTGATGATAAGCTAGCTTTTTTTTGGCACTTGTAGAAGCCTTAGCACGTTTTTCCTATCATGTATTATCGAATTCAAAGTTATAATATGTATGTAATAAGCATTGTAGAATGAATACAAACTACGAACAAGACAACAAAGTTAAATAAAGATCACGTTAAAGATGTTGACTTACAACTTCCTTAGTTGTAGTCTTTTGTGCCAAAAATTTTGACCAAATTTCCGGGGTCAAGTGGGGATATATATCCCACGGCATATTGTCATTTTCCACCTTGTCTCCCTCTCCTTCGAGACCCTTTCTTGTGTTACCTCTCTTCCTCTTCTTTGTGATCCACCGACTTACTAACTTTGATTTGAAATCATTAAACCCTTGAGCAACTGCCGAATAGAAAACATTCTTCTTCTGTTCATCGGGTTCAATGTGAAACAAATTCTGCATAGTTTAGAGGAAAGTTGTTAGTACTATGATTAAAAAAATTAAAGGAATAAGGGTACTATATGCATAACTTCTTTAAAATTTACCACTGTATCTTCCCAATACGATTTCTTTAGACCTTCAACTACATCCTCTTAATATGGGAAGTTTTCGAACACATAACCCAAGATGTGTTCCATACCCAGTCCTCCATTTCCCCTTAGGTTGCCCATATACGACATACTCGAAGTGTATTGGTTCACTTGCTTGCACTCCTATAGATGGACCTCAACGCTTCTGGGGCATTTTAGACTTAGAGGCTTGACTTGTTGATGGTATAGTCGCAACATTTTGATTCACTACGGGGGGATGACTATTTCTTGTTCAGGAAGGACGAAAGCTTTGTCAGAAACGAGTTCATGCTCCATGATTTTATCAAGTAACATGTCATAAGCCACATCTTTCTGTTCCCCTTGATTTTCTTCTCTACAGGCATCAAACTCCGGGTCAGAATCAGAGCTTTAACTGTTGGAATTGCGTGCATCATCATCATCACTTCCCATGGTCTCGCCAACCTAAGGAATGAACACCTGCACGCAACACATAGGACCAAAAGAATAAAGTTGTATTCAACAATTGATAATTTAATAAAGGGCGATTTGATGGGAATAATCCAAACTTTCAACTTCCTTCTATTTTCGGTCCCAACTTTTGATTATTATTGTATAATCCAAACTTTACGAAAATCTTCCACTTTTGGTCCCATTTACTGGTTACTGGTTGATTAGGTATATTGTTCATTTAATACTTTACCTTCCCTCCTTCTAAAAAAAAAAAAAAAAAATAATTACCATCCCTCCCATGCTTTCAGTAACTGCCTAACCCCCCTTCTGCTTTCAGTAATTACGCCCTGTTTTTTTCATCTTCCTTCTTCATTTAGCTTGAGTTTTGTTATTTTCCATTTTATTCAAAACGGAAATTGGCCAAAGCTGTGAAATTGAGGAATTGAAGCAGCAAAACCTTGCAATGGTTAGTCTTTCACATTTTTCTTTGCTTCATTTTCGTGTTTATTTTCGAGTTTATTGTTGTGGTCGTTGTTGAATGGTAATTGATATGTATATTCTTGTGAATTTTGTTTTGTGTTGGTAGTAAATGAGTTTGAATTAGGGTTTAGGGTTTTGAAATTCAGTATTTGTGATTGTTAATTGAAAAAATCTTCAATTTTTGTTTCATTTAGGTGGATAATGTAGTGACTTTGAAAATCTGGCATGGGGGAAATTTTGAAAGGGACTCAGCTGGGGTTATGATTTATGTTGGGAGACAATGTAGAACCTTTGAAGTTGATGCTGATGAATTATGTTGGTGGTATTTGTTAGAACTTGGTCAGAAGTGTGGATATGCTACTATTGATAACGTTCATTATGTTGTTCCTGGTGAGTTGATGGAAAATGGGTTGAGACATGTGTATAGTGACAATGAAATTAGGGAGATGATGAATTTTGCTTTGGAAAACAGAGTCTTGGACCTTTATTTGGTCCATGGAGTAGATGTACCTATATTTCACAAGGAGCCACAAAATATGAATCCAAAATCTCCTAGGAAAAAACTGACACCCAAAAGGGCAAAACAAGGTCCAATTAGGAGAAGTGAAAGGGCAAAAGAAAAAGAATGTGAAGATGCAGTAGTGTTGGAGTGTGAGGATGTTAATGAGGGTGTGTTAGATGCAATGGTTATTCAGTGTGAGCATTGTGATGATTCCACAACAAACTTGAATAAAAAAGCCAAAATACAAAAAAATAAAAAAACATTAAAAAGCAGGACCACTTTAAAAGATTCTCCAACATGTGCACCATTTAGTAGTTGTAGTCAACCCACCTCTTCTTTATTTCAAGTAGATGAAGCTGTTAACACAACTACACCTACTATTCCAACTCAAAACTCCCAAACTTTGCCTCAAAATTCTGATACTTTGCCTCAACCTGCTGAAACTTTGCCTCAACCAAATCCAAATCTTTTTAAAACCACAGATGTGCCTGATGATTATGGTTGGGATGACTGTAGACCAGATGAGCCTATACCATGGCAGCAATTAGTGGGTGATGAGGTCAGTTCTAGTGACTCTGACCCTGTTTATGATCCTGAAAATGCATCTGCAACTGAATCATTGGGAGATATTGACAGTGATGAGTATGACAACTTAGTAGTTCCAGAATATGAGGAGAATGACCAAGATCAGTTTGTAGATGATATTGAGGCTGAGGAAAACAGATCTGATACTTCAGATGAAGAGTACTTTGCAGCAAGGGAAAGAGTGAAAGGCACTAATCATCACTTATGGAAGGCTGCTCAAGAAGTGGTTGCTGCTGCAGGTGAAAGAAAAGCTGAAAATGTGGCACCTGAAAAGGAAAATGATGGTGCTACAAATGAAACTAAAAGACCACTTTCAGATTATGAAGACTCAGAGGAAGAGGAGCACACTCCCCCAGCTTCAGATGAAGATGAGACAATTCAAGAAAGAAGGGTCAAAAGAGGAGATTTAGTAAGTGACCAAACTGATTTTGGATCATTTACATGGAGAGTTGGGCAAAGGTTTGCCACAAGAGAGAAATTTAAGAAGGCAGTCATAACTTTTGGGATTTTACAAGGGAGAAACTTGACATTTGCAGTTAGTAACAAAAAGAGAGGACAAAGAGTTGGAGTAAGGTGTTCAGATGGTTGTCCTTTCAAGGTTTATGCTTCATGGGATACTAGGAGAGGAAGTTTTGTAGTGAAATCTGTGATTTTGGAACACACTTGCAGTAGAACTATGGAGAGAAATAGGCAATTGAAATCAGCATGGGTGGCACAACAGTTCATTGAAGTTTTTAAAGCTAGACCACATTGGCCAACCAAGGAGATAGTGGAAGCTGTGAAATTGGCTTTCAAGGTTATTGTTAAAAGGGACTTTGCTTACAAAGTCATATATCATGCACATAGGCAATTTCATGGATCTATGAGACAACATTATTGTAAATTAGGGAGGTACATTGAAGCAATAAATAAGGCTAGTCCAAATACAATAGTGCAGCTACTTTGTGACCCAAAAGTGAAAACTATACCACCAGTGTTCCAAAGGTTTTTTGTCTGTTTTGATGGTGTTAGAAATGGTTGGATGCAAGGTTGTAGGAAAATTTTGTCAGTAGATGCTTGTTTTATAAAGACTTTTCTTGGAGGGCAGCTATTGGCAGCAGTTGGTAGAGACGGGAACGACCAAATGTTCCCAGTGGCATGGGCTGTAGTTGAAGGGGAGAACAACTCATCTTGGGATTGGTTTTTTAGACACCTACAAGGACATTTAAAGCTTGGAGATGGAAGGGAGCTAGTGATCATCTCAGATGAACATCAGGTAAATTGTTGAGCAAAATATTTCTGTGATTTGGGAATACAGTAGCCTAATACTATATGCTAATACAAATGTTTCTGTTGATCAAGGCAATCCTCAATGCCTCAGCTGTTGTGTTTCCCTGTGCTGAGCATAGGCACTGTGCTAGGCATATATACTCTCACTGGCATAAAACATACAAAGGTGATGAGTATAAAATGCTGTTTTGGAGAATTGCAAAAGCTTATAACTTGGCTGATTATAATGATGCAATTGAAGATTTGGAAAAGGTGAATCAAGGTGCTGCAGATGCATTCAAAGCATTTAACCCTGAGTTGTTTTGTAGAGCATTCATGAAAACTGACAGCAAAGCAAATTGTGTAACCAACAACATGGCAGAAACCTTCAATGGTTACATTGTGCAAGCTAGAACAAAGCATATCATATATATGCTTGAAGATATAAGGGCATCACTTATGCAAAGACTTGTGAAGAAAAAACAAGAAATGGAAAAGAGTGCCAATGTTATATGTCCCAGAATACATACAAGCTAAACTGAGAGAAAACAAAGACCATCGAGTTAAAGTGAAGTTCTTCCATCTACTGCAACAATATTCAGATAAACTACTAACTTGACAGTTTAACTGTGGATTTGAATGCAAGAAACATGCACAGTTAGAAGGTGGGACATGAATGGTATCCATGTTGTCATGCTGTTGCAGCTATCTTTCCTAAGGCATAAACCAGAAGCTATCTTAATAGTACTTCAAGAGGGACTCTACTCAGAATTACTCCAACTCAATACCTCCAATAGAAGGTCAAAAAATCATTGGCCAAGAATTGATACTCCATTAGATCCCCCTCCAATAAAAGTTGGTCCTGGAAGACCAAGAAGAACAGAAGGAGAGACCCACATGAGGACCAAAGAGACCAGGGAAGCTGTCAAGGCATTGTACTGAGATGACTTGTAGCATTTGCAAGCAAAAGGTCATAACAAAAGAAGGTGCTCAAGGAAAGACCAATAAGTACAGGACAACCATCCCAACGAGGTAGGGAAGACCAAGAGTGATGGTCAACAGCAACCTAGGATTTCACACAACTACGATGTAGGGTCTGCATCAGCTGAGCCCACTTAACTAGGAAGGGAGGGAGGGTGTTATAGGAGGAAGAGGAAGGGGAAGAGGAAGAGGAAGGGGAAGAGTAAGTTCTTTGTAATTTACATAACCTCTTTCATTTCATGTGATCTATGTTATATTCAAATGTATGTTTATTCATGTAATTTCTTTTAACTTGTGAAGCAACCTTAAGGTTTTGGAGTAGTATTTGGAGCTGATGGTGCTGCATTTACAAATGTAAGCTTAGTCAATTTAGCAACATTTTACTTACTTAAAATTAGATTAGGGTGACTTACAAAAGCTAAACAATCTTTCAACTTTGGATGCAGGTTCCTGGTTCTGTAGGGCCTCCAAGCCTAAAGGCATATGTTAGGCCATTTTAGTTTAGGGTGATTAGATGATGGCAACTTGGTTGTTACTTTCATGTTATTATGTTGCTTAAGGATAGTGGAGTATTTTCATTGTGTGATGGACTTTTGGTGCAAAGGATATATTTTTAAGGAGATGGAATGTATTGATCAATGGGAATGAAGTTTGATACCATGATTGTAATGAAACAGTTATCTGATATGCAAGTCTAATTTTAAAACTGAATTATTGTTGTTATTGTTATGTGTAATTGGAGTTTAGTACACAAACAAACTATTATGCAAAGAATGAGAACAAGAAGTGAAGTAGAAAAGGTGAAGTCTTTCATTCATATTCAATCATTCATCATCTTAGCTGAGTACAAAATGTGGCAATAAACATGCCCACAAAACCAAATTTCATTTAACCTAAATACTACTGCTAATTAGGACCAGTAATACATCCAATCATTACACCTACTACTACTACATCCCATTGAAACTTTGATTCTTGAACATGAAAGCTAAGCAAAACACAATCCATGAAACCACACAAATACACAAAGCTTCCTATCAGCCTTAGCAGAGTACATTCCCTCCTCATCTGTTGATTCAATAGCCAACTCTTCATTTGCCTTGCTTGTTTCTGCTCTGATAAATAAGGTCTCTTACCCTCCTTTCCAGCATTTCAATCTTCATCCTAACTCAGCATTTTCAGTTGCACTCTCTAAAAGCCTGTGTTGCATGTCACGAATTTCATCAACTTCGTCAACCCACTTTAAGAATCCACATGATTTCTGCAAAAAAAAAAATCCCCATATTAATTACATTCCAACTGTTGGGGACTTCAATTAAACCCTAACACCATCAAAACAAGCAAAACAACAATAAACCCTAAAACCATAAACAACTACGGTTTCAATTACAATAAAAACCTAGCAATTAACCAACAATTAACAAAAAATTATAATAATGACTTCCCTTACAGGCCAATGAGGACAACCGTAGAACGCCTACCCATAGTTGGACCATTGTATCTAACAGTCCTCAATGGCGCAACTTCATTGTGGTGGCACAACACTGCAGGTTGTTCAGATCTGTCTTGAAGAAGTTGCAGAATCAACGGATTGAGAATGTTGAGGGGAAGACATGATCAAGAAAAAAAATTGAAAAAAAATTGAATTCCAGAAAAAAAAATAGGGCAAAGATGAGTATGAGTATGATTTTGTTCATTTTTAGGGGTGGAATGGTAGTTGAAGTACTAAACAAAAACATTAATGTAGGGTCAATAATAACGGTCATTTTAGTCAACAAACACAACAATCTACTTTTACCTACATTAACAGGTAACACAGTAAATGGGACCAAAAGGAAGATTTTCGTAAAGTTTGGATGATACAATAATAATCAAAAGTTGGGACCAAAATAGAAGGAAGT
>PYUH01003982.1:410592-485914 GCA_016808085.1 Suaeda aralocaspica | reverse complement strand
TAGAGTTCAAGTAGTATATTATAACATATTGATAAAAGCCTCCATCTAAAGATTCAACTGAAATTTTCAAATGGCTCACGAGCATAGATATGCGATGACCAATGCTCCCAAATACTGGCTGCACATTTGTGGAACACAGAAAATAATGGGAATTTTGTGGTTGTGGAAAAAACATTAAAGGGATCCATGAATATATTTCAGGCCTTTAATGTATTCTTTTCCTGTACCAGATTCATTATTTCTTTTATATGTGTTATGTGCAAAACGATGACCAATGCTCCCAGAACCTGGTTTTCATATAAGTGAATCACTATTTTCTGTTTTGGTGTTATATGGAAAACAAATTTTGAGAGCATTGTTCGTCGTATACCTGTGCTCGTGAATTGTCTGAAAGTTTCAGTTGAATCTTTAGACGGAGGCTTTTATCAATGTGTTATAATATACTACTTGAAGTCTACTATCTCATCAGCAACCTTTATATGCTACAAAATGTTGTAGACTTGCTTAGTCTTTGCAAATTAAGATGACTGCGGAGGATTTCTCAATCGAAAGCAATTCTACACGAAGAAAAATTAATGACAGGCTATTGTTGACCTACTCATGTAAATTAAGTAGGAGAAGATTTGCATCCGAAAGAAAGGACAATGTTGAAATTGTTTATCCACTCCCAAACCAACAACCAAACCTATTCCTTGTTTAAAGGACTATTACTTTGTTTTCAATCCTTAAATCGGCGATATTGTTAACTTTTAATGACCTATATTTTAGCAGTCGTATGGTATTCTGTTATTTTTATGAATTGTTAATAAGTTGTGCACATTAGAGCTTCATCAGTAGTTGCGGAGTTTGTAGTTGTACCTTCAATTGTGTTGTTAATGGTTGTGCTGGAGTTGGGGATGGTAATGTTACTGGAATATCAGTAACATTAAGCTGAGGTTATGTTTGTGATTGTGGTTGTGGTCTTGGTTGAGGTTGTGATTGTGGCGGTTGTTCAGGAGGTGGGTGATTGCTATTAAGGAAGTATCATTAAACTGGTTTTAAATAATTGTTTACTAGGTATTCACAAAAGCTACATGGGTTCGAGAAGGGCCTTTCAGCAAAGCACAAATAGGCGAGGTTCGCGACAAGGTTGCGACATTCTTGTACACACATTGTTTATGAAGAAGCTAGGAATATAGTAGTACATTCGTAAGACTTAGTTTAAAATTGAACTTTTAGGTATTCGTAATTTGTGTATTGGT
Source organism: Suaeda aralocaspica (assembly GCA_016808085.1). Classification (NCBI taxonomy): domain Eukaryota; kingdom Viridiplantae; phylum Streptophyta; class Magnoliopsida; order Caryophyllales; family Amaranthaceae; genus Suaeda; species Suaeda aralocaspica. Next base: position 484,673 of record PYUH01003982.1, on the reverse strand, counting down.
AATTTGTGTATTGGTTTACTGGACTGTTCCTAAGTCTCTTAAGCAGTTTGGCTTGGGTTAGTGGACTGTTCCTAAGTCTCTTCTACAATTGTTTTTTTTTATGGTTATGTATGGAGTTGGGGTTTTGACGCTGATTGCTGGGCTGTGGAGGAAGGGTTGGTTGTGCAGCCTCGCCATGAACTTGAAATTTTGTAGTTTGTCTGCAGTGTGGCTGTTTGTCTGCAGTTTCGCGCATAATGTAATGGACTGTTCCTGCAGTCTTTTCTGCAGAACTGATGGTCATGCTGTGTTCTGCAGCTTTTTTGGCATTGTTTTGTCTGGTTTTTGCAGGAAAGGTTCGACTTCAGGGTCGCTGTGAGGCCTGGGCTAGGCTGTTTTGGTGCTGTTTTGCAGTTTTGCTGCTTCTATGCTGCTGTTTTGGTGTTTTGCTGCTGTTTTGCTGTTGTTTTGCTGCTGTTTTGTAGGTTTTGCTGCTGTTTTGCTGCTGTTTTGCTGCTGTTTTGATGCTGTTTTGCGCGCGCTGCTGCATCTGTTGTTTTGCTGCTGTTTTGGTGTGCGCGCTGCTGTTTTGCTGTGCGCGCTGATGTGGCTGTGCGTGACAATGCTGCTTGCTTACGCTGAGTGTTTTTCCATTGTTTTGGGTTGTATAGGATGGTTTATATATTTGGTTTTGTTAGGAAGGGTTTTAATTTGGTTGTTTGGATTATGTTTGGGATGGTTTATGTTAGGAAGGTGTATATATAGTAGTTGAGCCTGTGTGTTCTTGTATATAGACGAGGGTTTTTTTGGTTTTCTTGGAGCAAAACTGAGTCAGTTTTGCCGCAGAAAGCTATAGGTTGTAATTATTCTCTTTCTGTTAATAAAATGATTACATTTTTACAAAAAAAAAAAAAATTAAAAAATATCACGAAATATTAGGAGCATAAAATAATTTCAGAAAATTACCCAAAAAAAAATGTATTATTAGCTGCGGTTATTCAATAAACCGCAGCAAAAAAACTTAACTGAAATTGGAGGGAAAGAGACATTTGTTGCGGTTATTCAGTTAACCGCAGCAAATTACCCTTCAGAAAAAGGAGGGAAAGAGGGTTATTTGCTGCGGTTCTTTGGAAAACCGCAGCAAATACCTTGTTTCCCTCCATTTTCTGATGTGTAACCGCAGCAAATGAAATTTGATTTTTTGCTGCTGCTATAAGTGCTACGGTTCAAAACCGCAGCAAATACCCAGCAAAAAACCGCAGCAAATTGCGTTTTTTGTACTAGTGTTTTATGATTAAAAATATTTTAAAAACTTCTAAAAATAGTTTTTATGGTTTTATAAAGTATAATTAAGAACCGAAAACTAAGTAGAATTGCAGTAGAGAAGAAATTTGAAGTATGGAATTGAAAAGAGACCAAATAAGGAATGTTTGGACAAAGTTTCCAAATTTAGAAGTTGGTTAAGGTTATTGTAGAATTTAGTCAACAAGGTTTTAAATTTAGTTCGGTTTTCCTTGTGTAGGAGACTTTGATTTATCCACTTCTAGAGTTGTGGCGGAGCACAACTATTTTACAAGGTATGTAAGTACTAAAGGTAAACGTAGGAGTTCAAATGCATGCTTGAGAAATTCTTGTTTACATGAACCTTGTATGCTTATTTTGGATCATTAATTTATACGCATGACATGTTGTTAGTAGCATGGTTTTAATGTTTAATGGCATTCCATGTTAAATAAAAAGTTAAGTTTTCATAAGCTTGAATTGGAATGTTCATATCAGTATAGTTTGGCTAACTGTTTTATGAATAAAGGAAAGAAGTTAAATTTAAAGTTGATTAGATACTTAATCAACAAGAAAGGCAGTCGTGAATTTGTTCACATGATTAATAGAAGTAATGAGCAATTATTTGATATATATTACCACTCACAGTTTAATGTGTGGTCAAGAAGAAAGCAAGTTATTAGCCACTCACAGTTCATGTGTGGTACAGGAGATTCAGTTTAATTAAAGGACTCACATAAGTTAATTTGGAATCACCTTAAAGAAAAGATAATGAATATGGTTGCTTGTTTGGATGCATGTCTTTATGTGATGTTGCATGAGAGTCATAACATTTCTAAACTTGTTAAATCAGGTAAAGTGTACAAGGATTCGCACCAAAACTCTTGGAACGTATATACCTTGAGTATGAACAATGGGGGAGTCGTATGGAACAGTGATCTATGAATTCTAATTAGAGTACAAGACGTTGTACTCTTTTATATTATAAATGCGCTGGATATTTGTCACCTCGTGTGACATAGGTAATACCTTCTTGGAGTTGCTCCCAAGTTGGTGCCCAATAGGGCGATTTTAAAGGAAAGGAAACCCGTTCGATGCCGAATCCAAAAGTTAAATATAATAATAATCTTATTGAGTCCATGTACAGGTAAGAAGATTGTTAAAGATAAGTTGAGTGCATGTTTTATTTCTTATTGTTATTGCATAGACTTTAGTAGTTATGTACTCAGCTTTGCCGACTGTTTGCTTTGTGTGCATGGCTTTGTCTTGGACTTGGCCCTACGATGACCCACTTGTGGTGAGTAGTTGTCTAGTAAAAGGAATCTGCAGGTACAAGTGGGCATAAGTCATTTCCTGACGGGATGGAGTGAGAGCGCTTGATATGGTTGTAGTTTCACTTTATTTCAATTGCTTTCAGAGACTAACGTTTATTTGATTGTTTGAGATTTTGAAAGACTTCTGATTATTAATTTTGGTTTGGTTTAAAGGGCCATTAATATGGTTCCGAAGTGTAATAAATTTAAAGTTGATTTTATTTTAAAGATATTTGAAGTTTAGTTTTAAATTGTTTTGGTTTTAAGGACTTCTGCTGTAGTACTTTGATGAATGCCTTAGCTGTTATCACGGCGGCGGTAATACTTTGGTTTTTCCATATATAGTAGTTTAATAAACGTAATATGTACTAGTTTAACATGTTTTCCGGAAAAATAGGAAGTATGAAGTTAGGGAAAATCAAGGGTGTTACAAGCAGGACACGAGATGCTCACATTCGTGGATGCTTACTCCGTGTATAAACAAATACTAATGCACCTAGAAGATCAAGAGAAGACGACCTTCATGACGGATAAAGGAATATATTGCTATAAAGTCATGCCCTTTGGATTGAAGAATGCTGGAGCTACCTACCAAAGGCTGGTTAACAAAAATGTTTAAGGACCAGCTAGGAGATACAATGGAGGTGTACATAGATGACATGCTGGTAAAGTCCAAGAAAGCTGACAATCATATAGAGCACCTACGGCAAACATTCGACGTATTAAGAAAATATAGCATGAAACTCAACCCTTCAAAATGTTCGTTCGGAGTAGCTGCAGATAAGTTTCTAGGTTACATAGTAACCCAAAGGGGCATCGAAGCATGCCCCGACCAGGTAAGAGCTATAATAAATATACAATCACCTAGAAATCTAAAAGAGGTACAAAAGTTAACTGGCAGGGTAGCTGCATGAAACCGCTTCATTTAAGGTCAACCGACAAATGTCATTTGTTTTACAATGTATTAAGAAAAAATGAAGGTTTTAAATGGACAAATTACCATGAAAATAATCTAAAAGAATTAAAGCGGTACCTAATGTCTCCACCCCTGCTATCTAAAGCTCAAGCTGGAGAGTGTTTACAGCTCTACCTAGCCGTAAGCGGTAGAGCTGTAAGCGCGGTCCTAGCAAGGGAAGCTGACAACCAGCAACTCCCTATCTATTATGTAAGCAAGTCACTCCTAGATGCCGAGACTAGATACTCCTCATTGGAAAAACTTGTTTTAGCTGTAGTAACGGCATCTAGAAAGCTCAGACATTATTTCGAGTCTTATCCTATACTAGTCATGAATAGCTATCCTATTAAGGCTGTGTTAAAAAGGCCGCAGTTATCTGGCAGAATGGCAAAGTGGGCAATCACAGTGAGCAGCTACGACATATGATATCACCCAAGAACTGCAATCAGGTCACAATTGCTAGCCGACTTTGTGGCTGACTTTAGTCCTGACCTAGAAAAAGCTGCACAATTGGAAATGAAGGAGGTTAACCAGGTACAAAAAAAACCAGGTATGGAAGATGTTTGTAGACGGCTCCTCCAACTTCAGAGGCGCAGGGTTAAGCATAGTACTAAAGTCGCCAAAAGGGGACAAGATAGTACGATCCATCGCTTGACTTCTAAGCAACTAACAATGAAGCAGAATACGAAGCGTGGTTGCAGGAATGATAATGGCCAAAGACTTAGGGGCAACAGGTTTGGCGGTGTACAGTGACAACATGCTCATAGTCAGCCAAGTCACAGGGGAATTCACAACTAAAGACTCCAATATGACCAGCTACTTAGAGCTAGCCAAGCAAACATCAGCTCACTTCACCCCCTTCAAAATCACTCAGATACCTAGAGATCAGAACACCCAAGCTGATGCCCTAGCTAACCTAGGCTCGGCCCTCATAAAGAGCAGCTTGACATCTATACCCATAATTCACCTAGCCGGCCCTGCTATAAGCAAAAACACAAATTAGCTAGTACTCGCTACGATCAACCAAGAAGTAGCCGCCAACGACCAATCATGGACCAAACCTCACTACGACTATCTGCAGCATGACATCGTGCCGGAAGACAAGCTAGAAGCTAGAAAGGTTAGGTTCAAGGCATCCAAGTACCAGCTCGTCCAGGGAATACTGTTTAAGATGTCAGCTAGAGGGATACTCCAGAGAACGCACTAATCAGAATGGCGACCCAATTGAACATAGTAGCTAGAAGCTTCAACAAAAATGTCAAAGCAAAGGCATTTCAGCTAGCAGATTGGGTGCTAAGGAAAGTTTTTGCCAACACCAAAGAAGAGAATGCTAGAAATTTAGCTGCGCAATGGGAAGGACCGTATCAAGTCATCAAGGTCATAGGAAATGGTGCTTATAAGTTAGCTACAACACAAGGAAAAGAAGTACCTAGAAGTTGCAATGCATCCAACCTGAAGGTGTACCACTTCTAGATCAGACTGAAAGTACGACCCAGATAGCAAGTAAGCCAAGCTAACACAACTATCCTAGCCATGATTTCCTTAACTATAAATTCATTGAATGACTCACTTAAAGTCGTTGGTGGAAACGCCAACAACCACAACTAACAATTGTTTTAACATAAACAGGTCCCAGATAGGCCACCAAGGAGTCCAGATACTCCATCCAGAGTAGCAACTAAGGCCTAGACGCCGGTCAAAGCTATAACGCTATCAAAGGGGAAGTGGATAGTAGCTGGAAGCTGCCCCAGCAATCAAAACACATAGTCAAGCAGCCCCTAGATGGCCTATAAAGTAGCATCACCACTTACCCGACACAAGGTATGTATACGATCTAACTTAAAGCTAGCTAGCAACCATGAATATGTAAATAATAATTTGAAGCTACAATATTATACGCAAAATAGCAAAGTCATAGAAAACATTCAAATTAAAGAAGTACGAAGTTAGTATAAATTAGAAAAGGCCCTAGGGCTATTGTCTAATAAAACAAAATGATTAAAAAGCTAATGATTTAATCTAGAACGCAAACGAGGAAACAATTTTATGCTTCTTCATTAGTTGGCTCCAGCACCCCTCCTGCTTGGCCCTCATCAGGAGGAAGGACAACTATAGGGGTAGGAGTCTGCCCCACAGTAGCTGCCTCCCCCTCACAAGCCAAGCTGGCAGTATCACCAGGTGAAGCAGCATCAACTGGTTCAGAGGAAGCGGGAAGGAGGTCAGCCAAGTTACCAAAATGCTCCAAGTATTCATCTACCACAGCAATCATGGCTCTCCCCCTCGTGAGGGAAAAAGCAGCCACATCCTTACTCTCCTCCCTTAGGTCCTCCAGCTCCTACTCCAGCTTCTTGTTCTTGTTTAGCAGCTCCTCATTTTTGCCTTCCAGCTCCTTCTCCCTCTCCTCTAGCATACACCTGAAATCCTCCTCCAGCTTGGATTTCAGCTCAGCTTGCTGCGTCCTAAGGAGTTCATTCTCTGTTGTCAGCTTGTCCACTTTGAAAAACGCCTGGCCATGCTTAGCAGTAAACCCCTTCACAAAGCTCCTGGCAGCTAGAGTGCCTTGGAGAGCCTACGTGAGACTAAATTAGGAAAAGCAAGTAGTAGAAAACACACACACGAAATTCACTAGGAAAGCATCTAACTTGAAGGGAGTGACCAGCTACGTGATCTAACACAACCTAAGGAGACAGGTTGTTAAGGCGCTGCCTAGCAGCCGGGAATAGCAACTTCTCGGCATGAGGCTCTATCCCTTCGTCTACACCTTCCTTATCGAGGAAGGTAGGAGGAAAAGACAGCTCTAGGTCATCCACAGGAACGGGGTCGGATGACCTAGGGAACTTTGAAGGAGGAGGCATAATAACCGTAGCCTCCACAGGCCTCGAACCTGTGTTCGCAGAGCTAGTTGTGCTGCTGCTAGCGGTTTTCCTCTTCAAAACCCTCCTCTTGGCCTCCTCAAAAGACATCTCCTTTAAACCTGTAGGGAACACAGCTAGATCAGTGTTAGAACTAATATCAAACATAGCTAGATAACGCCTTTCCTAGAAAAAACAGTTACCCACAAGCAAGAAAAAACTCTTACAAGAAGACATAGCTGGAGTGGTAGTTGTAGGTTCTTTAGCAGCTTCAAAGGTCCTTTCTTCAATGGGGTGACTCAAGAATTCCCTAATAGCCTGACTTTTCGTGATTAGGGGAGGAGGAGAGTGAACTGCAAAAGAAAGTAAGTAAGAACCAGATTAATAAAAGTGCTAAAAACTAAGCAAAGAAATGGTACTAATACCTGTAGCATTCCATCCACTAACCAGCCACCTTCTGTCTTCACCGAGAGAGGACTTCTCCACAAAGAAGTACCTACTCTTCCAACCCTTATCAGGCTCCCCCTCATCATCCACCAGCTTGTTCCCAGCTACCCTCACCTTCAAGGTAGCATACCTAGGGCCTACCTTTATAATGGAGTATACTGCTAATAAACCATCTAGATTGAATATAACTCCCACTCATTGCTTTTTTCCTGAACCACCTTGCAAATCCTCCAAAAAGAGGGTTGCAATTGCCCCGCGCTTAGACTTAGACGCTCTAAAACCAACCTAACCAACCCAGCCAAAGGGAAGGTAAACCCAATGGTAAAAGGGTACTCAAAAAAACACACATGGTTGGAGGGGCAAGTTTCAGATCGCTGGCTGGAGGTAGGAATCACTAATCTAGCCAACTCAGGGAAGAGACCCATCGTGGCAACCTGTTGTAGATGTTCCTCTGTTATTACGCTCACTATGTCGTCCTTAGCTTTACCTATATTTTCTAAACTATAACTAAACACTGGAAGAAGGAAGCAAAACAAAGAGAGGAGGAAAAGATCTCAATACCTGATAAGCTAAAGTTGTTTGGAATTTCGCAAAATCACAAAGAAATAAAATCAAGTTTTCGAACTCTCTTCCTAAGGAAATTAGCAAAGGTGAAGAAGAAGAGTGAAAGAAGTGTATTTGTAGGGAGAAAAGAAGGACATAACGGTTATTTTTTGTTAACTGCTAAATCTTTTCACATCTTTCTTTCATTTATTTTTATAAGTTAATTATTGCTTCTGATTATAACCGTTTGTTCCTCGGAAACTATGTCGATCCCCAACGGTAATTTGCAACCTGGCAGCTGGGTGCTTCCAGTTTACAAGTTAGGGAAAAATTGTTGTGGCAAAAATTTCTGCCTCTAATCTAGCTTGATTGCCAACTATGCAGGTACGCAGCTAGTAGCTACAACTTAGAATTGGTCAAGATAGTGGGTCCATGAATCAAGGAGTCAGACGAAGAATATTCTAAGGAGCTTCTAGAAGGGGAAGAACGTGGAAGTTGATTCAAAGATGCTGAGAAGATCGTGCCTAAGGAATAGAAACAACATTTCACACTAGCTTGAATCTAGTTCATAAATCAAGCCAGATACATTCCAAAGGGGTAACCGACTTGAAGAGGGGATAACGGCTAAAAGCGATGGTTATTCTTAAAAGGGGGGGGGGGGGGGAGGGGAGATACAACACACAAGGCAATCACAAAAGAATCAACACTTTATTATTATTATTATTATTCATTTGTACGTACAACATATATATTATATTTACATTCTTTAAGCTACATACTTAGCAGCTATAAAGTAGAACTACCTAGCCACCTAGCTAGCATCATACATTGTAATTGCAAACAAGCTTATTAACTAGTGGACTGGTGGACTCAAAGTAACCCGCGGTTTTTTACCCTGATTTAGGGGGGTTTTCCACGTCACCACATCTGGTGTCTTCCCCACTCCCATCCTTGTATTGCTTTATTTCTGCACCAAAACGAACAAAACTAATAATTATTTAGCTATAGCCGGAACCAACTAAGGTTTGCTAGATGGAGCAGATTTTAGCATAAACAATAATGAAGCAGCAGAGAAGAGTTGAATTTGGGTAGACGAAAGCAAAGATACATACATGTTGTGAGACGACATTTTGCAGAAAAACTAATAAGTTGATCACGATCTTTACCCATTTTCGCCCACTTAATGTTTTGGGGAGATACTTTGGCACATCTAAAACATAAATCCAATAACCAGCTATACAAAAACCATAATATACCATGAGGCCAAGTGTATATTTCATACACAAGGCTTTTCTCAAGTTCTTGACTGATGGCTTCGGTTTGAGCTAACCCGTTTCAATGATTGTTAATTTTTAGGCTAATGTGTTTGAATTATGCTGATGTTGAATTGTAGTGGTGTGATGCAATGAGATGCATGCTTGATTCCATTTTATATGAATATATGGGGTATAATTTACGCTTTATTTTGTCTACAATTGCTTTTGTGCTGTTGCATTAGCTTATGTTCACTTTACTAACTCGTTTTTATTTATCAATTAATTGACAGAACAAAATTGTTGTGTGTTGTCGACATTGTAGTTTCCATTATTAGTTTGTGTTTGGATGACTTTTTTTTGTTTCATATTATAAGTTTTAGGTGATAATTAGAGATTTTGGTAACAAAATGGGGGATTGTTGTGCATGATTTTGTCGGCATTGTACTCGTTGTGATTTAATGCCTTTTAAATGTTGATATAGTATGTCAGCACTTAGTTTTTCTAAGATTATCAATTCGCTGCCAAACTTATTGTTCAAGTTTTTTATTAGCAATTTTTATTTGGCTATGTCATTTTATTTTAGGGTTTTGATGTTTTGACTCTTGATGCTTGCCATGATTTGTTAGTTGTAGCTATTAATTGTGAAAGTTTTTCGCTTTTCTTCTTTGGAAATGTATTACTCTTTCTACTATGGATAAAAATATTAGCCTTTTTTACTCCTTATTTGTTGATATGATTTTATAAGATGACTGCATTTAGTTGAGAAACTATAATAATTCTTTGGATCAGGGCCTTTGACGTTTGTTGTGTTTTCGACTTGTTCGTATGCTAACAATAAGAATTTCTAATGGTTCATAATTGATAAACTCTTGTAGAATGCAACTCTTTCATATCCTTGAGTGTTGGGTTTCATGTAATTTTTTTGTGGGGGGTAAAGCTAAAACTAAATCTTTTCATGTTCTTGTTTTATAGGTCATGCTCCTGAAATCCCCGAGGATCTCTACCATCTTATCAAGAAGGCTATAGCTATCTGATCTGCAAGCATTTGGAGAGGAACAGAAAGGACAAGGACTCCAAATTTTTTGCTTAAGAGGTATTCATGTTTTCATTTAATTTTTTTATTTTGATTTTAATTTTAATTTCTAGTAATTGTCACTCCTTATTATATTTGAGAAATGTAACACTATAACATCCACTCTTTATAATGTTCACTAACACTTATTTGATCAAAGTACACATTGAATTTTGAATGCCTAAAAGTGTATCAATAGTCACTCATGTGTGTGTGTTTTGACTTTCAGATTTTCTGTTGCGATACGGTCTTGTTGCTGGTGCTGCTCCAACTAAGCGACCATTGCTTTGAACCTTCCGTTTCTCTTGGTGTGCAAGTTCAATTTTTTCTTGGTATGGCTTTTTCTGGTCAAAATTTGGATGATAAGGAGTGTATAATTGATTGGTGTATGCTTAAATGACTTGTTATTGCATTATCATAAGCCTAGTTACCCGTTCAAGATTTATTAATTAGGAATAAGTCTTGAATAGTCCCCGGCTTGGGACTGTTCTTGCACGTGTAATCATACTTAGGATGCAAATATTTGCCCTCGTTTTGGTTCTAAAGAACATTCGGTACGGTCCACCGTTTCTCTACATGTTCTTCGAGTACATATGTATATGAGTAATCGTCTACATAGAGTACTTGAAGAACGGTAGAGAGATGCTGCTGAATTTTCTTTAGAACTAAAAGGAGGGTAAATATATGCTAGTGAGGTTACACGTGCAAGGATGGGCTAGGTTGGAGTGATAAGTGACCCTTTGGATGCATTCATTACCCATGTATGGAAGTATAAATTGCTATGTATATCAATTGTGATTGATCAATTGTACAAGCATATGGAAAATTATAAATACAATGCTTTATGTGTGTGAGTGTATTATTTTTTATTATTATATAGTTTTCATTGGAGTGATTGTTGTTTTGTTCATAGAAATGAATCGTAGTTGGATGTAAGGTGATCGACGGGAAAAGTGATTTCAAAAAGGGGTTACATAATTCCATAAATCATCGTTAAAACATCAAATTATAGAAGAAGAGAGGCTAAAATGCAAGCAATTGGTAGGGTAGATTGCTGCTATTACGTAATGATGTACATGCATGAGATAGTGAAGAAAGCTACGGAATGCAAGGGTGATGTGAAGAAAATAAAGGTATACTTGTTTTCTAGTTTTATTTTTTGTTTATGAATCACTTTAGTAGTTAGCTGGAGGATTTAGGTGCATATTTGGAATCTTGGTGAAGCTTTGGAGATGAAGTAGTTATGAACACCACTTCCTTAATTTGTTGTGTTGAATATTGTTTGGAGGTTATTTGCGTGCTTTTGGGATTGTTATTTGTCGGAGTTTCAAAGATTTTGTAGGTAACCACTAGTTTTATTCATGGCTTTCGTACCCTTTCTAACTTCAGCTAACCACTAATTAAGCACACGCTCATCATGCATAACCTCACCTCTTCCAGCTTCCCCTACAGATCCCTTTCTCGTGTAATCTTAGTCTTGTTTACCATCACAACATCCTTTTCCTGATTAGTTCAAAATTGATGTAGTCGGAACAGATATGAGCCGAATGTGTTGATTTAAGTTTGGACATTAATGTTACCTTAGGCTACTAGCAAGGGCAAGTAAGGACCGAATCCCATGAGAGAAAAGTTAGACACTAAGAAGCTCAAGTGTTGATTAAGCTAAGTAAGATATTTCAATGATTAGATAAGACTAAAAAAACTAAAAGGTTCTAAGGTACGGGATTCACCACACACAACAACTATGAAGGTGTGAGTGCTACAATGAGCCAAGTCTAGGGGAAACCATCTAGGGGAAATCATTCTAAGAGCCATGTCTACTCTGTCGAGCTAGCATGACGAGTGGAACTATGAACAAGACCTCTTCTCATGGCGTGAACACAAAACAGCTCCTAAGCACAATCACGAAGACTAGTAACGTCCCTTAACCCAAGGATCTATTCTCATGGTACTTGAATCAATCGAACAAGGGGAGTTCTCACTCGACTTCGTCTCTCCATCCTTCGCTGAGGAAACTAGGTACAACATCTATGGTAGCCAGTCATAGAAATGTGAGCAAGCTCCCCTTAGTCCAACACTAGTCACCCCCAAGCAAAGACTCTTACAAGAAACACAAAAACATATAGGAGGTTAGGGTTTCACCCATACCTTAGCACAAAAAACTACTCACTACACATTTTACTATTTAAACATCATTTTATTCATGATTACAAATTATAACAAATAAATAAGTTATGACAATGGATTATAAACTAAACTAAACAAAATTTATAAAAAGGGAAAGAACTTGTTTAATTATCAATATTATTACAAAGAAATAAGTTATGCAAGTGATTTAACCAAACTACAAAAGCAATATAGAAAATGAAAGCAAGGACAAGGTTTAATCTTGAGAATAATTACGACAAAAAGCAATAGTGGTAGTACAAGATTAACTTGAGAAGAAAGCTTATGAACTTGAAACAATGTAAATTAAGAACAAGGACAAGTATAATATTGAGAAGAAATAAGAACAAAAAGTAATAGTGCTAGGACAAGTTTGACTTGATAAAAAGCTTATGAAACAAAACTTCAAAGTAAAGAAGATAGCTACTAAATATGTAATTGGAATGGAAATAATAATACCCCAATACAAGATGATCAACCAAGAACAAGAAACTAAGAAGCTTGAAAATCAACCCAAGAAACCGAGAAAAAGAACCAAAATACTTGATTAATAACTTTGAATTGAATTAAAAGAGATTGAATTACAACTTATGGAATGGTTTGAAGAACTAATTCACTAATCTAAATGAGTACAAATTAATCTAGAATTCATAATGAAAGTCTAAATTATCTTCTACTTCTTCTAGCTATCACTAACTATTTCTTACTATCCTTCCTCTATGGCACATCAGTACCTGCCTTTGGTTATATAGGCATAAACGCCACCAAGCTGGGGCACAAGTGGGAGAAAGTTGCAAAGAAGTAAAACAGAACACGGTGGAAAACAAAGGGCTAGCGACCGCTACTCTTCAGACTGCACAAACTATTCTTTTCGAAGCTCATGACAGTTACAATAACCTACAATTTATAGAAATTGAAAATATGGAGTATGCAGGGAGATATGGGAGAAATAAAAGGGCAGTTGCAATATTTACTCTTTCCTTATGCTCATTATGAAGGTTGGTGCTTGCTTGTTTGAGCTTAGTCGCTAAGCTATGGTTTACGATATCGTGAGTCCAGCTTGCGATATTATGGACTATTAAGCATGGTAACACGTTGACTAGACCAAATGGCTTCAAAATAAATAATATCCGACCCAAACCAACGCTAAATATTTTGTGTAGCTTCACAATATTTTTCCTTGGTTTCCATACCAAAATGGAGAAACCTACTGATGTGAATTTGAGTACAGGTGAGATATCCTATGATACACCAACAATGGATGAGCCAATTAGCCTAATAATAAATCCCATCGGTTTTGTCAAGGATAAATCACTGGTATGGGTGACAAAGATTATGGTTGACATTGTAAATTCTAGTGATGGTGATGGCTTCCTAACCAACACTATGAATGATGATCATTAATATTTTGTCACTGGTGGAGTGAGCCATTAGTTAAGTTAAGTGATAATAACTATAACTAGTGAAATCACAGGATGGAAACACATGGTGGTTACAAGGAACAAGTTGGTTTGGTCCATGAGTTTTTCCCTATTTCACTTGATAGGGTTTTCTCATTTTGGACATTATTATTATTATTAGTTCTTGTGGGTTCTTGATCATCATAAATATGCTAAAATACATGAATAATGGTTTCTTGAAGATTTCTTGATTAAAATATTGAATCTTGAAGCATTTCTTGAAGTTCCTGAAGAATCTTGGAAGTTGCGCAAATATTGACAGTTCTTTGTGGCGAGAATTTGCGTGAATTTTGGTAATCTTTGGCACCAAGATATTTTCGTGATTTTTAGGATAATTTCTGATGATTATCTTGTTTATTAATTATTTAGTTAGGTTGTTAGGATATTTTCTTGATTAGATTAGTTTGTTAGAGTTTATTAGGCAAGAAAAGAACAAGATGCAGTGATGAGGTGGCATACTTATCTTGTTGAGTGTGTGTGTGTGTGTCTTGTAAAGGGACGAATTTCCCTAGTTTGTGCGTGTTTCCTTTGTTAATTCTAGTTAGGATTTTGTTTTTGATTATACCTATAAATAATCTCAACAATAGGATGTAATTAATTAAGTTTTTCTCATTGAAAATAAAAGTTCAATTCGTTAATTTTTCACGGAAATTTGCGCAAGTGTGTTTGTTCGAATTTTCTTTATAAATTTCTGAGTCAGGAATGATTAACAAATTTAGATCCTAGTTAATTAATTATAGGAGTGTATTAATTAATTAGCCTTCAATTAAATTAATCCAGGAGTGGAGAGTTTAATCGATAAACAAAACGTGTATTTGAGGTCATATTTGCGAATACTACTAAAAATCCATATCAATTTGGTACTAGATTTTAAGGGTTTTCGATCCAACATGGGAGATTCAAATTTGACACAACTTATTCAAGACATGATGACAAAACTAGAGGCTATGGACGTGAGACAAAAACAAGATAATGTTCGAATTGATGTTTTTGCTCAACAATTCCAACGAAAACTTGATCCTCAATCCATACACTATTTTCGTGGTGATGATGATGATGAAGCAAATTCACTCTCTTCTTCTTCTTCTGACTCCCCTATACGACGTTCAAAAGTCCAGCAAAAGTTTGATGATCGTGGCATTAAACTTGATGACTTCACAGGCCAAGGTTCCCCAAATGACTATCTTGAATGGGAACGACAAGTGGAAAAGATTGCTGAATATAAAGGTTTTGATGATAGAAAGACCTTTAAGATTGCCTATATCAAATTGACAAAAACTACAGGATTGTGGTATGAGGGCATCAAGGCCAAAAGAAAACGCCAAAATAGTTTCCTGGTCTCACCTCAAAAAGAAGTTGCGTGACAATTATGTACCTTTTGATTTTGATCATCAAAATTATGTCAAGTTGACTTTTCTATATCAGGGCACTATGAGAGTGCGTTATTATATTGTAGAGTTTGAAAGGTTATCTTTGTTTTGTGATTTAGGGGAAAGGAAACACATGAATATGGCGAGATTTTTGATGGGATTGAACAGAAATATTGATAAGGAACTTGATCTGGCTCAATATCATACCTTTGATAATCTCTGAAAGTGGGCTTTAAAAGTGGAAAAGCGTATGAAGGGAGACATCACACGAAATTTTGTGCCTACCACTGGTAAAACACCCTACATTCCTAAGAACACTAATGCCAAAGTAAATCAACCACCACAAACACCACAAACATCTGCAACACTGAGCTCTTCAGGGAATAAACCCAAAAAGGTGGTTTCTAAATCCGAATATGAAGATCGCAGGAGATGCTTTAAACGTCAAGGATTAGGTCACATTGCTTCTGGTTGTACATCAAAACGCACATTAACAATGGAACAGGCTAGATTATGGGCTATTGAGGACGAAATTTATCACATTGTGGTCGAAGATGATGAGGACATCATTCAAAACCAGGGTGGGGAGGATTCTGATGATGACACCCTAGAAACTGTGAACTAACCTCCATTGATTCAAGGTGGTGAAACCTTTATGGTAAGGAGAACATTACATATAGCTGTGGAACCACATGCAAACCAGAGGGAGAGTCTATTTCAAAGTGTATGCTAAATTGGTCCCTTCCTTTGTAATTTAATCATTGATAGTGGATCCTGCACCAATGTGGCTTCTGATACATGTGCGAGCATCAGTGATATTAATTATATTAATGAAATAAGTGATGGCAACTTCGAAGGTAGTGATATCAATGGTGATAATATCAATAGTGGCAATGGTAAGGATGCAACCATAGGTGAAATAATTGCTTATGGAAATATCAAACATATGGGTGCATCAAGGGTAGGGATTTGCGTGTGCATGGTCACATGTCAATAATATGGCACGCAAATCAAGGCAAGAATGGTGGATTTGGGGAACAAGATGGTTTTTGCCTATGAGCTTTTTTTCCCATAGGGTTTTTCTCATTTTTGGCATTGAGTCTTTTAATTCTTGGTGAGTCTTGATCATCATAATTATGCTAAAATGCATGGAAGACAGATTCTTGAAGGTTTCTTGATTAAAATATTGGATCTTGAAGCATTTCTTGAAGTTCTTGAAGGTTCTTGAAAAAATTACGCAAAAAGGACGGAGTCTTGGGGGCGTGTTTTTGTGATTTTTTCCAAGTACTTGGGCAGCAAGGATTCTTGTAAATTTTAGCTTAAAATCTGACGGTTATCTTGTTAATTAGTTATTTAGATAAGTTTTTAGGATATTTTCTTGATTTATTAGTTAGTTAGAGTTTGTTAGACAAGATAAGATCAAGTGCAAGTTGCATGATGAGGTGGCATACTTATCTTGTTGTGTGTGTGTTGTATGAGGGCCGAATTTCCTAGTCTTAGGCGTGATTTTTAGTCTATTTTTATTAGGATTTTTTTTGTTGATTATACCTATAAATAATCTCAACATTAGGATGTAATTAAGTTGAAGTTGGAGTTGAATAAAAAAAGTTGTTTGTTTACTTGAAAACAAAATTCCGAAATTAACAGTTCGTGATTAAATTCTTTATACTCTTGTGATTTAATTAGTAGCTTTGAGGGTTCTTAGGCTTTAATCAAAGGACTAATTGATCAATCTAAAATTAAGAATCTTCGTCACTTGGTCTTTATAGATTCGAAATTTTAGTCTATTCCCTTGTGGGTTTTTGTTCACACAAAAATTCACATCAGCTTCTAAAGAGCTGGTAAAAAGGTTGAAATTGACACAGGGAGACCATAATAGTCCCTATAAATTAAATTGGCTTGATGATACAAAAGGGATTGAAGTAAGGAAGCAAGCACTGATCCGTTTCACCATTGGCCTGTACAATGATGAGTTGTGGTGTGATGTTGTGCCTATGACTGCGTGCCAATCGCTCTTGGGAAGACCCTGGCAATATGATAGAAAGGTGCAACATAATGGGGAATCGAATGTATATATGGTTTTGAAGGATAAAAAAAGAATCAATCTCCTATCATTGACTCTATCTGCAGAAAAGGACCAGAAACAAACCAGTTTATTCCTTTCTTCTAAGGAATTTGAGAAGGAGGAAGAGCAAGGGAACCCTGCATTTATTCTCTTTGTAAAGGAAGCAACATCAAATAAAGTATCAACTGATTTGCGCCTCACTCCTTTGCTAGAAGAATTTGCTGATGTGTTTCCTGATGAATTGCCTGATGAACAAGAATCAGTGAGGGTTAAAAAGGTGATTGTCATAATCAGTTTGTTCAATGTTTGGATATGGCTTATATTGCAAAACAAAAAGTGCACAAGTGGTGATTCACTTATTCCATGTTGGGATGACGTGAATTTGAGGACAAATTCTTTTCAACCAAGGGAGAATGAGGTGAATTTGAGTACAAGTGAGATATCCTATGATACACCAACAATGGATGAGCCTATTAGCCTAATAATAAATCCCATTGGTTTTGTTAAGGATAAGTCACAGGTATGGGTGACAATGATTATGGTTCACACTGTAAATTCTAGTAATGGGGATGGCTTCCTAGCCAACACTATGGATGATGATCATTAATATTTTGTCACTGGTGGAGTGAGCCATTAATTAAGTTAAGTGATAATAACTATAACTAGTGAAATCACAGGATGTAAACACATGGTGATTACAGGGAACAAGATGGTTTGGTCCATGAGTTTTTCCCAATTTCACTTGATAGGGTTTTCTCATTTTGGACATTATGATTTTTAGTGCTTGTGGAATCTTGATCATCATAAATATGCTAAAATACATGAATAATGGTTTCTTAAATATTTCTTCATTAAAAGATTGAATCTTGAAGCATTTCTTGATGTTCTTGAAGAATCTTGGAAGTTGCGCAAAAATTGACAGTTCTTTGTGGCGAGAATTTGCGGCGTTTGATAAAGCTAAGGAGTCAAGAAACCGATATTAACTACACAAGTGTAAACAATTATTTAAGATATTTTATTACTAAACAATATAATGCAAAGCTTGAGATCTACCATTCTAAAGTGTTGTAACATGCGAAGCTCATGAGAAAGGGAAAATCAAAGCTAATAGTCTATTTTACATGATAGGGATCTAATCCTAAAACTAACCAAAAAGACCTAAAAAGAAAAATATTTTTGGACTTTTCATTTTGAATGCTTGCAGTAAATAAATTAAGTGCTCTAAAAATAAACTAAGGAAAAATAATAAATGAAAATAAAATACGAAAAGTAAGACTACACGATCTACCTACTAAAATGCATTTGGATTTTTAGGAAAAGAAAGGGAGGAAAGAATTTGGATTTGAAGAGAAAGAGGTGAAAAATCCTCATCATCAAAAACATATCACAAAAAAAAAATCATCTCATGTTATATAGTGACATTTATGAAATAATCACCAAAACAACAATGAACTCACCATACACATTCTCAATTTACGACCAAAGCCTTCAAATATATCAACAATTAAATGACTTCCTCCTCCAACCTAGAATGAAGCAACGTCCCCGTGCTTATGGAGGAGAAAGAAGAGGGCTAAACGTTTCAACAAAACCACAATTTTACCAACATGAATTCAATGAATAACAAAGGAAAAGCTAATAAGCAAACTCAATGTAAATTAAGAATGAAAAGAAGCTTTTAAGCTAGCCCATGGAACTATGAAAAGCAAACAAGAACTCAAAAACTTATCACGATTAATAACAATTGAAAAATAGTTAGGGTTTCAGAAATGATACCCAATAGAGTGAAATAATGCCATTTTTTAACAAGAAACTAAGAAGCTTGAAAGTCAACCCAAGAAACCAAGAACAAGAACCAAAATACTTGAATAATAACTTTGAATTGAATTAAAAGAGATTGAATTACAACTTATGGAATGGTTTGAAGAACTAATTGAGTAATCAAAATGAGTACAAATTAATCTAGAATGCAAAATCAAAGTCTAAATGTTTCCAAGGGGTTTCCCTGGCTTGGAAGCTCAAAAGGTTGATTTCGAGACAAAAGTTACCCAGAATTGAACCAAAATCCTCCGAAGAGCCAAAAAAATGCTCAAATGAGCTAGAAAATCAAAAGATATGTACAAGTAACTTAGGGTGCCCCCTGCGAGCACTTGTTTAATGTCACGAGCCTGACTTAGCACCTAGACACAGGAGCTAAAATCTAATCAAGTTTACATCAAAACCGTCTAGGAAAACCAAAAGATAAGGGCTTAGTAATTAACATTGTAAAGCTCGTAAGAGCTTATCAAATGCACTACCACCCAACTCACTAAATACCACATAAGAAATGACTAATAATGGCATCGAAAATTGTAAAAGGGCCATTTTTTAATGCTTGCGTTGGAGGGAGTGTCCACACGGAGGAAATGAAATACTCAAATCTAAGAAAGCACTAAAAGAAAATAAAAAGGGAGTACTTCCATACACTCTAGTTGCCTTGGTTTCTATAAGAGAAACATGGGAATCAAGACAAACAAGAATGTCCTCGAATGGTAGTGGTATGGGCATGGTTGGAAGTAAAGTCAGCTGTGAAGGAACAAGGTCAAGTGTTTCCCAAGATGAAGTGGGAGGTAGTGGTATGAAGACCACCATGGCATTTATGACCTCATTTTCTTCAGTAGACTCTATTACAAGGGATTCTTTGACTTCACATGACGATTCATGAGAGTCATACTTCTGATGAGGATAGTACATATGACGGTCATCGTCAGTGGGAAGTTGGACACTAATAAGCTCAGGAACAAGTGACAGGGGGGAAGAGTCATGACTGAAGTCGTTGGTAGTAAGCTCAACATGGGAAGTATGAAGTGAATTGCATGAGTTAATGCTAAAGCTTTTTAAGTACTCATCAAGAGCAATTTCGAGTGAGCTCGGTTCTTGTGAATATCGATGGTGAACATCAAAGTTGGAAGCATAAAACGATAAATAATCAAAGTAATATTCCTCAAGAGAGTTCGGTTCATGACTAAAGTCATGTATTCCTCAGGTAGTAATATCCCATTGAGAGGTTTCTTTAGCAAGACACTCAAATAGAAGCTAAGCCCTATCCAAGTCAAAACATAAGAATTGCCCATGAGACAAAGACTCTAACCATCTTCAAGTTTCCTTGTCTAGTCATTGATAAATAGAATTTCAAGCTAACCACTTATCATGATTATAGTTAAGATTAAGGGAATCCAAAACCCTACCATAAAACAAATAAAATGACTCATGCTCATATTGCGGGTCGATTAAGAAGGTGGCCATGAGGCCCACACACTATTTATTAATACAGACAAATTGACATAGGCTCATTCTAATCAAACTAAGCTAATGTCACTGTTACTCCCTGGCAACAGAGCCAATTTGATAGCCAGTCGAAGTGGCTACGAAAGATAAACCATACAAGGCATACTAGGCTACTAGCAAGGGCAAGTAAGAATCGAATCCCATGAGAACAAAGTTAGACACTAAGAAGCTCAAGTGTTGATTAAGCTAAGTCAGATATTCCAATGATTGGATAATCGTTATTGTCACTAATATTAACGCAAGACTAACAAAACGAAAAGGTTCTAAGGTACGAGATTCACCGCTCACAACCAGTAAGAAGGTGTGAGTCCTACAATGAGTCAAGTCTAGGGGAAAACATCTAGGGGAAATCATTCAAAGAGCCATTTCTACTCTCTCGAGCTAGCATGACGAGCGGAACTATGAACATGAACTACTCTCACGGCGTGAACAAAAAACTGCTCCTAAGGACAATCACGAATACTACTAACGTCCCTTAACCCAGGGATCTATTCTCATGGTACATGAATCAATCGAACAAGGGGAGTCCTCACTCAACTTCGTCTTTCCATCCTTCGTTGAAGAACCTAGGTAGAACATCTATGTTAGCTAGTGATAGAAATGTGAACAAGCACCCCTTAATCCAACACTGGTCACCCCCAAGCCAAGACACTTTCAAGAAACACTAAAACATATCGGAGTTGAGGGTTCCACCAAAACCGTAGCACTACAAACTAGTCACTACACATTGTACAATTTAAACACATATTTTTATTCATGATTACAAATAATAACAAATAAATAAGTTATGACAATGAATTATAAACTAAACTAAACAAAAGTTATAAAAAGGGAAAGAGCTTGTTTAATTATCAATATTATTAAAAAGAAATAAGTTATGCAAGCGATTTAAGCAAACTGCAAAAGCAATAAAGAAAATGAAAGCAAGGTCAAGGTTTAATCTTGAAAATAACTAAGACAAAAAGCAATAATGCAAGGACAAGATTAACTTGAGAAGAAATCTTAAGAACTTGAAACAATGTAAATTAAGAACTAGGACAAGTTCAATTTGGAGAAGAAAATAAGAACAAAAAGCAATAGTGCTAGGACAAGTTTAACTTGATAAAAAGCTTATGAAACAAAACTTCTAAGTGTACTTCAATCAAATGAGCTATAGGAGTTTCGATTGGGAGCTTATGATAGTGCTAAGATTTATAAGGAGAAGACTAAGAAATGGCACGATAAGCGAATTGTAAGAAAGGAGTTCGTAGCATGTCATAAGGTCTTGTTATTCAATTCTAGATTAAAGCTTTTTCCCGGAAAGTTGAGGTCTAGGTAGAGCGGTCCTTTCATTGTCACCATGGTGAGCAAGTACGGATTTGTAGAGGTTCAGAAGGAGAAAGGGGAGCGATTTAAGGTTAATGGGCACCGCCTCAAGCACTACTATGAAGGTGATGTTGTTGGCCTGGTTGAAGAAATCAATCTCCGAGACCCACACCCCTATGAGCTATGAGGTAATATGGTCAAGCGAATGACCTTAGACAAGCGCTTTGCGGGAGGCAACCCGTAGTTAGTTTAGTTTTTAGTAGGTTTTTCATTTTCATTTTTTTTTTTAGTTTAGTATGGACTCTAGCTCATTTCTTAGTTTTGGTGAGGAGAGAGTGAGGTACTAATGAATTTTTCCATGTGTTTTGGATGTGATTACAGGTCAATTTAGGTGAAAAAGTGAAAAAAGAGGACGAAAAATGTGTGAAGTGTCGTCCGCCCGGGTGGGTCCGGGCGAACAGCACACCTCCGGGCAGATAGCCTTCGGTCCGGGCGCACAGTAGGTTTTTAAGGACATAGATTTTTTTTCTGCAAATCTCAAAAAATCACCCCTTTAGCCACACGCCCGGACCCTCCGGGTGAGCAAACCCTTCCGGACGCCCAGCCTTCAGCCCGGGCAGATAGCCCTCCATGCGTTTATTTTTTATTTTTCTTTTTTTTTTCTTTTCCTCTTTTTCCTTTCTTTCCTACGCCTTTCTTTCTTCTTTCCTTTTCTTCCTCCTTCCTCCTTCTCTCATCTCTCATTTTCTTATCTCCACTTTCTCTCTCTACAAATCCTTCATTATTCTCTAACTTCTCTCTACTATATCTCCCTCATTACTCACCCAAATTCACTCAAATTTTCACCAAAATTAATCTTTTTCCATCTTCTTTTAGATCCCCACCATAAATCTCACTTAAACCACTTACATCTCATACCCTTTAATTCCTCATCACTTTCGCTACTCTTCAATGGCACCTAAGAGACAACGAGTAGTAGCAAGCTCAAGGAACGAACCACAAGGTTTGGGACGCGATCCTACATACGGGTTAGTAGCTTTTGGTTCATAGGAGCAAAAGGTACTATTCAAAAAACTTAAATTACGTCATGTTACCCCCACTCGTTTCATAGATCATCAATTATTACATGCTTTAGGAGTTCATGATGAGACTGAGGAGTTGTTTATATCGATGGGTATGCACAGTTTTTTTGGTATGGATAACCCCCGACCTATCCCGACATAACTTACGAGTTTATGTCGAGTTTTGAAATTGACCGGCCTAACCCCAAGGCACCTGTTAGAGGTGTCAGTTTTAGAATGTTCAATGTTGATCGTTATGAAACAATTGAGGATTTTGGGGCCATATTTGGTTTGGCCAGTTGGGGGCGTGCTAGACCCCCAAAGGGCTTTGATGATTTTGCTTGGTGATTTTCTCCGACAGGTGTATATTTGACTGATTGGCAGCATGCCAAGGCTAACTTGATCCACCAACCCTCTGCTAGGATTACTCACCGTTTTCTTGCAGGGACGATATTTGGTCGGTATGAACAGCACGAGGTTCATACCAGATAGATGTGGTGCGTAGGGAGGCACTTAGTTAAAAATTCATTTCCTTACCGTCTTCCTCTTCCTCATCTGTTTGCCATGCATTTACATACTCAATGTAAGACTTATACAGGTACAAATCGATTTGGCGAACCAACCATTAACAATATTGTTTTTGGTGGTCTTCTGACATTTGTTGGCAGGTACTATAAGGCTAACTTTGAGTATAGTAGGACCCCTGCTATGGGGTCCCGCTACTTGGTTGTTCCCTACCTTAGCCAATGTGATTGGCTAGACTCAAGGGACGGGGGGTGTATCAGATGGTACGTAGGACCATCCAAGGGAGTTTCTATTATCCTCCCTAATGCTTCACTGACCGGATTCCTGCCTGATCAGTAATCCTATCTTATGCCTTTGGATGGCCGTGGTGCAGGTTCTTCTGCAGGTACCTCAAGACATGGCGGGTCGAGCCAGTCCCAGCAGTTCGTGCCCCAGCCACCACGCCAGCAGCCCCCACAGCAACCAACTACGGACCCTGCCCCGTGGCAGGTGCATATGAACCAGCTGCAGAACCAGTTCAACAATTTTCAGATCTAGCAGTAGCACTTCATGGATCAGTTTACTACTTTTGAGCAGGACGACCGTAATTACCATGTACCCGATCTATGATCACTACGTCTGTACCGGCGTAGTGCCCTCTACAGGCCCTCACCCTTCATGGTATCACTTTAACCCTAGAGAGGGGACCAGTGGAGTAGGAGGAGTAGGAGGTGGTGGTGATATGATAATGATGATGGTGATGACAGTAGTGCCAGTGAGGACACTGACACTTTCCTCCAGTCTGACTAAGAGGAGTCCCTTACTTCCTTTAGCATGAGGACATTGCTGAGTCCGGCTTGGTGGAGGTAATTTTATTGCTTTCTTAGTTTAGTTTTTATTGCTTTCTAGTGTAGTTTTATTGCTTTCTTAGGATAGTCGTATGGTTTGTACTACTTGCTAGAAATAGGAGTTTACATATGACCAAAAAAATGTACTGCTTTCATAGTTTAGATTTTTATTTGCTTTTGGTAGTTAGCTTTAGTTGATTGATTAATTGATGGGTTTGATGTAACTTTGTGAATGGTGACTTTCCTGTGCCCCACATTTTATTTAAAAATGTTTTTGATTGATTTCAGCATGTGATGAGTTATGTTTTGGGAATCACCAACTTGGACTTGAACTTGACTTAGCTTGAAATAATTTCTAATCTTGCCGTTATAGCCATGTGTAGAGTAGAGGCTTAAACTGTGTTAACAGGAGGATTTGAGCCGCATATATTATTTTTATGCTTATTTCTTTTCATGTGTGCTTTGTTCCTGGTGCATGTATGATTCATTTTTTTTGCTTTTGACTCTAGTAGCTTGGCTTTGGTGTGTTACATGTCGCGGATGATAAAAGGCATTCATTTCTTTTAGGAGCTTTCAGATTTTAGGCATTCCTTCACAAATTTTCCCTTGGTCCTTATTTTCAGCTTTTACACTTCATTTGCATTTTAGCCACATTACAACACTATTTGGCCTTGTTCTAATCACTTGATATATGCCCAAGCTTGGCTTAGGGGAGTTAAGGAGTTGTTTTGTTGTTGTTTTGCATTCGTTGGAGGTTTTGGAGGATTGGAAAATTGTGAAAAGGTTGTTAAAGATTAATAATAGTTCTCACATTAAGGCTCTGCATACCAATGTCTAGGCTATTTAATGAAGAATTAAAATGTTATACATCTTTTATTGGCCTAGTTATGTATGTGTGATGATTTTGTCTTTGACATGTCATTAAGAGTCGTGAGCCTAAGTTGAAAAAAAAATCTTGAAATTGAGAAAAAAAATAGAAATGAAAAATGAAAAAAAAGAGCTGAAAAAAAGAAGAAATTGAAAAGATGTTGAAAAAGAAAAGCTTGTAATATTTGGAGTAGTTGAAATGTTTTGCTTTATGGTGTGATGTGATTCTATGAGAATTGATTTGATGTTGTAGTTGATGTTGGAGATGTTGATTGTGATCTTTGATTGTTATATGTGTATACCCCGCATTTACCACCACATTATCCCAAATTCTATCCTACCCATCACCCTAGCCACGTTACAAGCTTATAAAGACCTTTTTGATCGGCATGTGCATGTTTTCAGTCCTTGTGAATTGAGTCAATTGCCAAAGCTAGGGAGTATTACTTGCATTTCGAGTCGACATTCATACTAGGATTGGGTGATTACCCTGAAACACTTGCATGAGGTGTGAGATGTGGGTTTGGGTTCTCAAATTTTGCATTCAAACACTTATTGCATTTGCATTCTTATTTGGGTTTAAGGGTGAGCTTCATTATTATGCTCAATTTTATGTGTGGAGTGACACCGAGTGAGCTACTCTAGTCATCAACTTCTATTTCTTACAAGGTTGGCTTGTTGATTTTGATCTAAGTGGATAGCGGTCAAGGAATTTTGATGGGTTGGTTAAGGAACTTGCATACTCGGAATTGCTTGAGTTAATCTTGTTTTGCAAAGTTAAAGGGGTGAAGTCATTGTTTGCTTAGTTGTTTGCTTGAGGACAAGCAAAGCTTTGGCTTGGGGGAGTTTGATAAGTTGATATTTGATATGTATTATAACCCCGATCCCGATTGATTTTTAGCTCTAATACTGCTCTTTTGAGCCATTTCTACTAACTTTTGCTATTTCGAGTGTTTGTTGTGCTTTTTATTAGATTTTACAGGAATCGATGATTTATCGTTGTTTTCCGAGCCTTTTGAAGCACTTGAAGAAGTTAGTGAAGAGTTGAAGTCATTTGGGAAGCTTAACTGAAGACTAGAAGTGCTAAAACGAAGAATTAAAGAAGTAAGTAAGGAAGAACGAGCAAAAACCGAGAAACGGAGCCAAGGCAAGCTATCCGGCCGGACCAAGGCTGTGCGTCCGGGCGAGGGCTGCTCGCCCGGACCCCTCCGGGTGGGTGGCTTTGAAAGGGCTTTTTGCGTGTTTTTTTAGCGTAATTAGCCTAAGTACTTAAGGCTTTGTACTCCTAATTTGTCATTTACGCCTTTACTTTTACAGACCCTAGTTTACTCTAAAATTCTCTCTAAGTGTGGAACTTTGTTCAATCTTTCAATCAATAATATTCAGGTTTTATTTCAATCTCAATTCTTGTTCTTAGTTAATGTTTATTATTATTTTTAATTTATGTTCTTAGTTTTAATAGTTTTATGTTTAGATTTAAATTCTTAATTATTGTTGGTTTGTTTATTTTAATCATGTTTAGGATTTTAATTTCTTTTATTAATTTGGCTTTTGTTCTTTCAATTATGAGTGAGTAGGAGATCCATGGATTAATTGGTGATGTTTTGCTCATAAA
Organism: Suaeda aralocaspica; assembly: GCA_016808085.1. Lineage (NCBI taxonomy): Eukaryota > Viridiplantae > Streptophyta > Magnoliopsida > Caryophyllales > Amaranthaceae > Suaeda > Suaeda aralocaspica. The sequence goes on along the minus strand of PYUH01003982.1, from coordinate 458,387 downwards.
TATCAGTTTAACTATTAATTTACTTGAATTCCTGTTGTTAATTGTTATTGCTTTCAATTAAATACTTGACAGGTTTAGTTGTTAGTTTGATATTGTTGAAATTGATGCCGAGAGGTAAGATTACCACAATTAGATCATAAGAAAAATAGGCAAAACGAGTCTAAGTGAGCGAGAGCCATTAGAGGAGTTTGGAAGGAGACTAGATTCGAGAGAATTAATGGACCTTAATTCAAGGAAATTGATAATCTAATTAATTATTTGTGTGAAATTCGTTGGTTATTCTGTGGTGAACCGATGTCCTAGGTTTAGTCATTAATCTATTTCCTTAATCAATTTAGCTCTAATTCTAGTTAATTTCTTGGTCACAATTGTCACTGAAAGGCCCTTTACAAAGTCTAAACTTTTTAGAACTAATAGGTTTAATTGCTTCCCTGTGGATTCGATCCCTACTTCCCTAGCTATATTAGTTAGAGTGGTTAGGTTTATTTTTGATAGGTGTGCGATAGCCTCATCAGGCATCAAAATTATTGGAACGTATATACCTTGAGTATAACAATGGGGGAAGTCGTATGGAACAGAGAATTATGACTTCTAATAGGAGTACAAGACGTTGTACTCTTTTATATTTATAATGCGCTGGAATTCCGTCACCTTTTGCGACATAGTAATACCTTCTTGGAGTTGCTCGCAATTTGGTGCCAAATGGGGTGATTTTTAAGGAAAGGAAACCTGTTGGATGCAGAATCCAAAAGTTTAAACATAATAATTAATTTGTTGAGTCTATGGACAGGTGAAAGGTTGTCAAAGGTAAGTTGTGTGTATGTTTTATTTCATGTTGTTCGTTACATAATCTTGATTATTTATGTACTCAGCTTTGCTGACTGTTTGTTTTGTGTGCATGGTTTTGTCTTGGACTTGGCCCTACAATGACCCACTTGTTGGTGAGTAGTTGTCTAGAATAAGAAAAGCTACAGGTACAAGTAGGGATAAGTCATTTCATGCTGGGCTGGAGTGAGAGCGTTTGTTGTGTTTTGTAGCTTTATTTTTATTGCCTATGAATGACTAATTTTTATTTGGATGTTGTTTAATTTTTAAAGATTTTAGTTTTCATTTTTAAGGGCCAATATAATGGTTTCGAAGTGTAATAAAGTTTTAAGTTGATTTTTATTTTGGAGGGTAGTTTCAATTTGGATTTGAGATTGTTTAGTTTTATATTGGTTTTTGGTTTTAAGGCTTCCGCTGTAGTACATTGATAAATGCCTTAGCCGTTATCACGGTGGTGTTAATACTTTCGGTTTTCTGATATTAGGACTTTTAATAAATATAATTCTTTAATATTTATAATATGTTTTCCGAAAATATATAAAGTAAGAAGTTAGGAAATTCCAGGATGTTACAAAGTGGTTACCAGAGCTTTGATTTTGAAAGAAAATAAATTTTATTTTGGGGGTACCCTAAGTTTTATTTTTGGAAAGAGGGATTTCTTATTTTGGAAAGTTTTTGACAATGGAATTTACTAAAAATAGTAATTTCCGAAAATGGAAAGTTTTGAAAAATAAATGGTGTGTGTAGGTATGCAAGGAATTCAGGTATGTATTATGTGTTATAGCTTTAATACCATGAGGTGAGCATGATTAGGAAGTTTGGGCATGTAGGAGAGACTTTATTTCAGTTCTTTCATGCATTAAAGTTCATATTTTTGGGTGTTGTTTATATGAATAGTTGTGTGTAGAGGAAATTGTATGTTAGCCACAAGACCCGTTTTGTAGAACTATTAGTTTGTTTTTTTTTGGGAAGGATGGACCATTAGTCTTAAGTGTTTCGTAGGATTTCATATAGTATGCCTAGCAAAGACACACAAATAGGAACCTTGGAGAAGAAAGACTATGGAAGTCCAACCCAGTATGTTTAGAAAATACGGTTTGACTGTAGGGATATGAGTACTGTATTGAAGCGCCACATTGGGATCAACCTGACCATGTATCAACCCTAATTGTTAAGTGCTTGCTCGATCGTTCGCCCTACCTAGAAATCAAGGAAAAGTTTAGCGATTTCCAATTTGCTAGAGGACTTCCGAACTACTCTAAATATAAGGATGCAATTGGCCAATGGGGTTGTTATTGGAGATTCTTGGAAGGATACATTGCTAGGAATGAGATGGAATATAAGGAGATGAATGCAAGTGATGAGACCCTACCCACACCAAGCCCAGATAGTGAAGGAAGTGAAGACATGATGGTGAAGGAGACTACTACTAGTTCAAGGACTGATGAGTCAAGGGACAGTTCATGTTATGAAATCGAGAACCCAGATGCAGTTATTCCAGTGTATGTAGACTTGGTAACATATTCCAAAGAGGATGAAGAAGAGTTAGATCATGATGAAGATATGGTGGAAGAAGAAGGAATGGAGGAAGAAAAGGATGTTGATACAAAAGATGATCCTAAATTCATACCAAAGAAACATGTGATGTCAAGGAACAAGAAGGATAATGTTAATGTTTAGAGATTTTGTTTAATTATAATTTAGTTAATATTGTTTAATGTTTTTGATGTTTAGAAGGTTGACAACTTAGATTATTGTGTACATTAATTTGAATAAGTGGCAGTGAGCCATAAGAAATAATAAGAGGAGTTAAGCAATAAATTTCTTTTGTGAAGTAAAACCTCAAGTAGAATAGAACCAAGGGAATTATTTTTATTTCTTATGTGCTTTATTCTTATTTTAATGGTTGTGTAAACAATCAAAACAAAGTGAATCATTCGCTCTAAAAGAATGAAACTTCTTTTGTGAGACAAAATGATAAAGTGTTTTATGTTATAAGTTTATGTGGTTCTACCTTACAGTTAGAAATAATTTAATATAAAGGTCTTTTCCTCTACAGGAAAAATCGCTGAATGTAACAACAATCAGCTGAATAAAGTAGTGAGGCAATTAGCTACTGTAGCTGAACTTTTGAAGAAGATTTCTCAAAGTAAGCCACCCACTTACCAAGGAAAGCACAATCCAACTATTTTAGAGGGATGGTTGAGAGAGTTTAATAAGTTTTTTGGGGTAGTTTAGTATCCAGAAGAGCTTAGGGTGAACCATGCTGTTTACTATTTGAGACGAGAAGCTGATCTATGGTGGTCACAAAATGAGGTTGTCATTAGGGCTTTACTAGGATTTAATTGGGATATGTTTCAGGAGCAAATCCATAATAAGTTCTATCATGTGTTCCTTAAGGAACAGAAAGCTGTGGAGTTTCTAGAGCTTAAGATGGGAAGTATGTCTGTCATTGAGTACTACTCTAAATTCATAGAATTATCTAGGTTTGCTTCCAAGGCTGTAGCAACAAAGAGATTGAAGGCTAGTCGTTTTCAATGAGGGTTACCCTTAGACCTTCAATCACAATTCGCGTGACAGATCTTTGAATCTTTGGATGAGTTATATGGTAGAGCTGCACAGCGGTATGCCATAGACCACAATAAGGAGGTACATAAGGAAGGTGAGACGGGGAGAAAAGGAAGGATGGTGGAGGAAGCTTCAACCAACAGGGAAATCATGGTGGATTTAAGAAACCTCGTTTCAACAACTTCCAAGTTAATAGGGGAAACTTTGGGAAGCCTACTTCTGGAAATGAGAATAGAGCTCAGATTGCTAGTTAAGGAGGGCGTGCGTATTATTGCAAGAAGTGTCCTAACAATCACCTAGGAAAGGACTCTGCAGGAAACCCAGTGACTTGTCAGTTGTGTAACAAATTTGGACACCGTCAGTATGAGTGCTTCTCTAAGAACAAAGGATAGGAGGGACAAAATTCTCAATCTAGGGGGAATTCAGCTTGGGGACAGAAAAGGGTTTCCAAGGAAATATGGGAGGAAAGGTGACACCTCAAGCCAGAAATAGGAATGGGAGTGGGAATGGAAGAGGACAGACTCAGACCTCAAACACTGGCAAGCTAAATGTGATGGCTCGAAGTGAAGCCGATGCTAATAAGGATGTGATTACTTGTACTTTTCCTATTCACTCTCTTCCTGTTAAAGTTTTGTTTGATTCTGGTGCAGCGTATTCTTTTGTATCCACTAAGATTCTAGAAAAATTAAAGCATGTGTTGGAAAGAGTAGATACAATAGATATGTCAATAGTGTTACCCTCATGAAAAGAAGTGCAGTGTTCAAAGAGATTTCAGGATGTTCCTATTGAAATTGAGGGAGTGGAGTTTAAGGCTAACCTAATCGAGTTTGATTTACGTGACTTGGAAGTGATACTACGGATGGATTGATTGAGTAAGCATAAGGATGAGATTCTATGTGAACCATAAAAGATCTCGTTAATGAATATGGGTAAGGAGGTGAGCTATTGGAGGACAGGAAGACCAAAACACAACAAAATAGTGTTAGTAATGGGGTTTTCTAGGTTTGTGAAGAAAGGTTTTCCCATTTACCTTTGTAGTGTGAGGTATGTGGATCATGTTGAGGCTGCTACCTAACCGAGAGAGATTCTGAAAGATATTAAGGTAGTAAGGGACTTTCTGGATGTGTTTCCGAAAGAGATTCCGGGGATGCTACCTAACCGAGAGATTGACTTTACTATAGACTTAGTCCCAGGAACATGACCTATTTCCAAAGCACCTTATCAGATGGCGCCTGCAGAAATGAGTGAGTTGAAAGAGCAGTTACAAGAGTTGTTGGAAAAAGGTTACATTAAGCCTAGTGCTTTACCTTGGGGAGCATTAGTACTGTTTGTGAAGAAGAAAGATGGGAGTTTGAGGTTGTGTATTGACTATAGGGAGTTGAATAAGGTGACAATAAAAAATAAGTATCCTTTACCGAGGATTGATGACTTGTTTGATCAATTAAAAGGAGGTACTGTGTTTTCGAAGATTCATTTGAGGTCAGGTTACCATCTGTTGAGGATTGCTAATGAGGACATACTGAAAACGACTTTTCGTACGAGATATGGGCACGATAAATTGACTATTATGCCTTTTGGGTTAAGCGATGTGCCAACAATTTTCATGGATCTAATGAATAAAATTTTCCAATGATTTTTGGATAACTTTGTGGTTATTTTCATTGATGACATCTTGGTGTACTCTAAGAGTAAAGAAGAACATGTGGAACATTTGAGGACAATCTTGATGACATTAAGAGAGAATGAATTGTATGCTAAGTTCTCGAAAAGTGTGTTCTGGTTGGAGAAAGTAGCATTCTTGGGGCATATTATGTCTAAAGACGGAGTTGAAGTAGATCCAGCCAAGATGGAAGCAATAAAAGAGTGGCCAACACCTATGAATGTAACCGATGTACGGAGTTTCTTAGGGTTAGCTGGTTATTATAGGAGGTTTTTAAAGGACTTCTCGGGGATTGCTAAACTAATGACGTCCTTAACAAAGAAAGACTTAAGTTTGAGCGAAGTCATAAGTGTGAAGAGGCGTTTCAAACCTTAAAGGAGAGTTTGACTATAGCTCTAGTGCTGACTTTGCCGGATGGAAGTGATTCTTAGGATGTGTATAGTGATGCTTCTTAAAATGGTTTGGGATGTGTGTTAATTTAAAATAGAAAGGTGATTGCATATGCTGCAAGGCAATTGAAACCATACGAGGCAAATTACCCTACTCACGATCTTGAGTTAGCAGCAATCGTGTTTGCTTTAAAGATATGGAGACATTACTTGTACGGGGTAAAGTGTAGGATACACACGGACCACCAGAGTTTAAAGTATTTTTTCACTCAAAAAGATTTAAACATGAGACAGAGGAGATGGCTTGAGTTGATCAAGGATTATGACCTAGATATCCAATACCATGAAGGGAAGGCCAATGTAGTGGCTGATTCTTTAAGCCGTAAAACTAAACATGGAGTGAATACCATGGTAGTTTCTAATGAACTATGTAAGAATATAGAGAGATTGAACTTGGAAATAGTGAAAGAGGGAGAGTTGGAAGAAATTCTTTGCAATCATAATATCCAACCATCAATATTTGAGGAAATTATGAAGAACCAAGAGGGATATGTGAAACTGGACATAATTAAGGAAAAGTTGAAAGCAGGAAAAGCGATGGACTTTAAGATTCATGAGGATGGAAGTTTGAGGTATAAAGGAAGGTGGTGTGTACCACAGAAATGTGGGGATTTGAAACAAAGAAACATCAAGGAGGGTCATAATACCCTTTATTCAGTGCATCCTGGAGGAGATAAGTTGTATAAGGATTTAAAGAAGATGTATTGGTGGCCTAGGATGAAAAGAGAAGTGGTTGAATTTGTGAGCAAATTTCTTACTTGCCAAAAGGTGAAATTTGAGGAGAAGAGACCACAAGGAGAGGTTCAACCACTCAAAATACCAGGATGGAAATGGGATTACATATCAATGGTTTGTGACTTGTTTGCCAAAGTCGAAGAATCAAAATGATACCATATAGGTTGTGGTGGATAGGCTTACTAAGTCAGCAGTGTTTACACTACAAGAATATACTATATTAACGACCGGTCGATAACGACCATATTAGATTTTGGACGTTAAATGTCACTAATAACAAGAATATTAATTGTTGGTCGTTATATTCGAGTATTAATAACAAGAATACCACATGTTGGTCGTTATATTCAAATATTAATAACAAGAATACCACATGTTGGTCAATGCATGTATCCATGATTGCATGTTGTGTTGGAAGGAAAATGAGAAATTAGATCCGCGCAAAATTTGTGGTGCATCCAGATGGAAAATTGATAAACGAAACGGAGAAGATAAGTGTAGGAAAAATGGGAAAAGAATACCAAGAAAATTATTGCGGTACTTCCCTTTGAAACCGAGGCTGCAAAGATTATATATGTGCTCAAAGATCGCTTCTCTAATGACCTGGCGTCGTGATAATAAAAGTTAACCTGTTACCTTAAGACATTCAGTTGATGGAACTTGTTGGGAGTCATTCGACATAGATCATAGTGATTTCAAGTTAGATCCTCGTAATGTTAGACTAGGATTAGCAAGTGATGGTTTTCAACCTTTTTTTAAAAAAAACACATGGTATTTGGCCGATACTTATTCCTTATAACTTACCTCCTGAACTATGTATGAAGCAGTCGAATATCATTCTAGCAATGCTTATTCGTGGACCTAAAGGCCCCGGTGATGCTATTGACATATATTTGCAGCCTCTCATTGAAGAATTGAATGAGCTACGGGAAACTGGTGTTGAGACTTTTGATGCAGCAACGAAAACTAACTTTCAATTACGTGAAACTTTGTTGTGGACCATCAATGATTTTCTTGCATATGGAATGTTATCTGGATGGGGTACTAAGGGTAAATTGGCATGCCCGTGTTGTCTTAAGGGTACAAGTTCAAAATGGTTGACTTTTGCTGGTAAGGGTCACTATGTGGGCTATCGTTGCTATTTGCCTAAATATCATAAATGGAGGAAAGACAAAGCGTCGTTTGATGGTACAGTGGAGGTTCGTCCTCCTCCAGAACCAAGTTCAATTGATGATATCCTTAAGGAGCTTAAAGATCTTGAGAACATCACTTTATCTCAGAACCCGCATGTGAAAACTAACATATCTCATGACAAGAGAGGTGACAATTGGAATAAGAAAAGTATTTTTTTCAAACTTCCATATTGGAAGACCCTTCCGTTACGACATAATTTAGATGTGATGCATATTGAGAAGAACATACGTTACAATATTCTAAATACAATTATGAACGTGAAAGGGAAGACCAAAGATAATTTGAGAGCACGTCAAGACTTAGAAAAAATGGGATTCAGATCAACGTTACACCCGGTAAAAGAAGGGGACAAATGGATACTTCCCCCCGCTCCGTATACCTTTTCCGAAACAGAGAAGAGAACCTTTTGCAACTTTCTAAAAGATTTAAAACTCCCAGACGGTTTTGCTTGAAATATATCTTATTGTTTCCACTCTAAAGAATGTAAAATCTCAGGTCTAAAAAGCCACGATTGTCATGTAATACTTGAACATCTTCTTCCTTTAGCAATATGTGGTCTTCTCACTCCACTTGTACGTGAAGCACTAATTGAGCTATCAATTTTCTTTACCATATTATGTGCTAAAGTACTTGATGTGAAAGAATTGGATCAAATAGAATCCCAAATTCCTATCCCACTTTGCAAGTTAGAAAAGGTCTTCCCAACTTCATTCTTTACTATTATGATGCACTTACCAATCCATTTAGCCAATGAAGCTAAACTTGAAGGGCCGGTTCAATTTAGATGGATGTATCCTATTGACAAATTTATGTACAAGCTTAAATCTTATGTATGAAATAGGGCTCATCCAGAGGCTTCGATCATCGAAGGCTATTTGGCCGATGAGTGCATGACTCTTTGCTCAACGTACATGGATGATATGAAGACAAGATTTAACCATCCAGGCCGAAATTATGAAAATGATACTGATTGTGATGAATCATTGCCGATTTTTAGTCATCCTGGAAATGCTTTAGGTGCCTCAACAATTAGACATGTTGAGAAGCATGAGTTGTGATGTGGATTTTGGGTAGTACTCGCAAATACACCCAAAACCTCACAATTTTTTTTTGTCAATTAAACTCTCCACTCCTGGATTGATTTAATTGAAGACTAATTAATTAACACACTCCTTTAATTAATTAACTAGGTTCTAAATTTGTTAATCACTCCTGACTAATGTTGAGATTTTTTATAGGTATAATCATCAACAAAATCCGACCTAAAAACAACTAATAAAACACGAAAAACCCTAGGAAAATAATCCCCACTTGTGCAACTTGCACAAGTTGTTCAACAAACTAAAGATATGATTGCCACATCATCATGCAACTTGCACTTTGATCTTATCTTTCCTAACAAACTCTAACTCACTAACTAATCAAGAAATTATCCTAAAAAATTGACTAAATAATTAATCAACAAGACAATCATCAGAAATTATACCAAAAATCACGAAAATATCTTGGTGCCCAAGATTGCCAAAAATCGTCAAAATACACAGCCATATTTTCGTCAATTTTTGAGCAATTTCAAGAATCTTCAAGAACTTCAAGAAATGATTGAAGATCCAATATTTTAATCATTCTTCATGTCTATTAGCATATTTATGATGATCAAGACTCCACAAGAACTAATTATAATAATGTCCAAAATGAGAATACCCTATCAAGTGAAATCGGAAAAAACTCATGGACCAAACCAACTTGTTCCCTATAACCTCCATGTGTTTCCATCCTGTGAGTGCATTAATTAGAGTTACTATCACTTAACTTAAATAATGGCTCACTCCACCAGTGACAAGCATGTTGATGGTTTAATAGTTAATAGTGTTGGCTAAGAAGCCACCACCATCACATGTCTCCACAGTGTCAGTGCTCATCATTATCATTGTCACCCATACCAGTGATTTATCTTTGTCAAACCCCATAAGATTTAGTAGTAGGTGGATTGGATCATCCACTATTGGTGTATCATCACAGATATTCAAATTCACATCATTTTCCCCTGGTTGAAAAGAATTTGCCCTCAACTTCACATCATCATAGTAAGGTGAGAGATCCCCAATGTTGAAAGTAGCACTCACATTACCATACTCATCAGGAAAATCAATTTCATAGGCATTACCTCCATATACTTCAATCACCTCAAAAGGTGCATCAGCTTTAGGCATCAATTTATTCTTCCTTTTATGAGGAAAACGTTTTTTTTTTCTAAGATGTATCCATACCAAATCACCAGGTTTGAAAACATGTTGAGTTCTTTTCTTGTTGGACCGCCTCCTCTAGATTTCATTCATCTTAGAAATCTTCTTCTTAACTTCTCCACACGTTTTATTGAATATTTCCACCCTCTTTTGCACATCTACATGTATCTCATCTCTAGCCAAAGGAATCAGATCAATGGGCATATATGGATTAATCCCATACACAACTTCGAATGGGGAATGTCCTGTGGTGGATGAAGCAGCCCTGTTATAAGCAAATTCAGCATGGCATAGGCGCACATCCCAATCCTTTTGTGTCTTACTCACAAGCCAACGCAACAAGGTGCCCAAAGTTTTGTTTGTTACTTCAGTCTGCCCATCTGTTTGGGGGTGATGAGAAGTACTAAAAAGCAGCTTGGTACCAACCATCTTCCACAAACACTTCCAAAAGTGACTCAAAAATTTCAAATCTCTATCACTTACCACACTTATGGGAATTCCATGTAGCTTCACAATCTCCTTAACGTATAGATCAGCAACATGTTGAGCATCATCTGTTTTTATTCATGGCCACAAAATGCGCCATCTTAGAGAATCTGTCAACCACTACCATTATTGAAACTCGTCCCCTCTGTGTCCTTGGTAGACCAATTATGAAATCCATACTAACACTATCCCAAGGTGTATCAGGAACAAGTAATGGCGTGTAAAGTCCTTTAACAAAGGTAGCTTTCGCCCGTTGACAGGTAGCACATCTGGAGACTACTGATTGAATATCACCCAACATCTTAGGCCAATAAAAATATTCACTCACCATATCATAGGTCTTGTGAATCCCAAAGTGTGCAGCAAGTGCGCCACTATGAGCATATCGTACCAACAATTCACGTACTCCACTTGTAGGAATGCACAGTTTAATGTTTCTGAATAAGAAACCATCCTAAATTGTGTAGTTTCTGGCAGGATGTTTATATATTGAAGCAAAATCTGAATCACTAGGATACAATTCCTTCAAGTGCTCAAATCCCAAGACTCTAGTATCAACCATTGCAAGTAAATATGCTCTCCTTGACAATGCATCAACTAACACATTATTCTTGCCTTCTTTGTACCTGGATGAAAAAGTGAAAGATTGGAGAAATTCCACCCACTTGGCATGTCTGTGGTTGAGCTTTTGTTGACCATTGATATACTTCAAAGCTTCAAGACCTGAATGCAAAATAAATGGCTTTGGGCGCAAATAATGAGACCAATGATCAAATGCTCGAACAATGGCATAAAATTCCTGATCATAATTGGAGTAATTCAGTTTGGCGCCACTTAGCTTCTCACTGAAGTATGAAACAGGCTTCCTTTCCTGAATTAGTATTGCCCCAATGCCTGCACCACTTACATCACATTCAACCTCAAACAGTTTATCAAAATCAGGCAACACCAGGATTGATGCATTGCAAAGTCTCTCTTTCACCTCATCAAAGGCTTCTTGTGCTCGTTGATTCCACTTAAATTCTCCCTTTTTCATCAATTCAGTAATTGAAGCCATGATAGTAGAGAAATTTTGAATGAATCTCCTGTAGAATGATGCTAGGCCATGAAAACTCCTGATTCCATGAACATTGGTAGGTATTTTCCAAGTTTTAACAGCTTTAACTTTGGATGGATCTACCATAATACCTGCGCCACTTACAATGTACCCCAGGAAAACAATCTTTTTCTCATTCATCAATCTCATAAACGGACTTGGTGCATTGCATAGACCAAAAGGCATAACCAACCACTCATAAAGACCTTGTTTATTCTTAAAAGTAGTCTTCCATTCATCCCCTTCTCGAATTCTCATCTGATGATAGCCACTTCTTAGATCTATTTTCGAAAAGACACTTGCACCATGTAATTCATCTAACATATCCTCAAGTCTGGGCATAGGAAATCTGTACTTGATGGTTATGTTATTCACTGCCCTCGAATCAATACACATTCTCCAAGAGCCATCTTTTTTCGGCACCAGCAAGGCCGAAATTGCACATGGACACATTGATTCTCGAACTAACCCTTTCTGCATTAATTCATCGATCTGGCGTTGTAGTTCTTTCGATGCCTTAGGATCACATCTGTATGCAGGTTTATTAGGAATTGGTGCGCCAGGTATAAAGTCAATTGCATGTTCAATTCCTCTGATTGGGGGTAGTTCATCAGGCAATTCATCGGGAAATACGTCAGCAAGTTCCTCTAGTAAAGGTGTGAGGCGCAAATCAAATGATATTTTATTTAATGTTGCTTCCTTTACAAAAAGAATAAATGCAGGATTCCCTTGCTCCACTTCATTCTCAAATTCCTTAGCAGAAAGGATTAGATTTGTTTGAGTCTGGACTTTTTCCTATAGATGGGGTCAAAGGTAGGAGATTGATGCATTTCCTATCCTTCAAAATCGTATATACATTTGATTCCCCATTATGTTGCACCTTTCTATCATTTTGCCAGGGCCTTCCTAGGAGCAATTGGCATGCATTCATGGGTACAACATCACACCACAATTCGTCATTCTACAAACCGATGGTGAAATTGATTAGTGCTTGTTTCCTTACTTCAATCCCTTTTGTATCATAAAGCCAATTTAGTTTATAGGGATTGGTGTGATCTCTCTGTGTCAATTTCAACCTTTTAACCAAAACTGTGGAAGCCACATTGGTGTAGCATCCACTGTCAATGATTAAATTGCAAAGGTAGGGACCAATTTTGCAGACACTGTGAAATAGACTCTCCCTCTAGGTTGCATGTGGTTCCACAGCTGTATGTAATGCTCTCCTAACCGTAAAGGCTCCGCCACCCTATATCAATGGAGGCTGATTCACAGTTTCTAGGGTGTCATCATCAGAATCCTCCCCTCCGTGGTTTTGAATGATGTCCTCATCATCTTCGACCACAATCTGATAAATTTCGTCCTCAGTAGCCCATAATCTGGCCTGTTCCATTGTTAATGTGCATTTTGATGTACAACCGGAAGCAATGTAACCCAAGCCTTGACATTTAAAATATCTCTTGCGATCTTCATATTCTGCTTTTTGGGTTTATCCCTTGAAGAGCTCAGAGTTGCAGATGTTTGTGTTGGTTGATTTGCTTTCGCATTAGTATTCTAAGGAGTGTAGGGTGCTTTACCAGTGGTAGGCACGAAATTTCGTGTGGTGTTTCCCTTTATACGCTTTTCCACCTTTAAAGCCAACTTGCAGAGATCATCAAAGGTATGATATTGAGCCAGGTCAAGTTCTTTATCAACATTTCTCTTCAATCCCTTCAAAAATCTCGCCATTTTCATGTGTTCCCTTTCCTCTAAATCACAAAGCAAAGATAACCTTTCAAACTCTGCAATATAATCACCCATACTCATAGTGCCCTGATATAGAGAAGTCAACTTGACATAATTTTGCTGATAAAAATCAAAAGGCACATATTTGCTACGCAACTTCTTTTTTAGGTGAGACCAAGAAACTATTTTGGCTTCCTTTTGGCGTTTCCTTTTGGCTTTGACGCCCTCATACCATAATCCAGCAGTTTTGGTCAATCTGATATAAGCAATTTTAAAAGTCTTTCTATCATGAAAACCCTTATATTCAGCAATCTTTTCTACTTGTCGTTCCCATTCAAGATATTCATCTGGGGAACCTTGGCCTGTGAAGTCATCAAGTTTAATGCCACGATCATCAAACTTTTGCTTGCTTTTTGAGCGTCTTTTAGGGGAGTCAGAAGAAGAAGACGAGTGTGAATCTACTTCATCATCATCATCACCATGAAAATAGTGTATGGATTGAAGATCAAGTTTGCGTTGGAATTGTTGAGCTAAAACATCAATTCGAACATTATCCTGCTTTTGTCTCTCGTCCATAGCCTCTAATTTTGTCAACATGTCTTGAATAAGTTGTGTCAAATTTTAATCTCCCATGATGGATCGAACAAAAACCTTGAAATCCGATACCAAATTGATGTGGAGTTTGGGTAGTGCTCAAAAATACACTCAAAACCTCACGTTTTTTTTTTTTTTTTTTTTTGTCAATTAAACTCTCCACTCGTGGATTGATTTAATTGAAGACTAATTAATTAACACACTCTTGTAATTAATTAACTAGGTTCTAAATTTGTTAATCACTCATGACTCACAACTTTATGATGGAAATTTCGAACAAATTGATATCCACAATTTGAGCAAATTTACGAAAATTTGTATTGAAAAATTCAATGCATAAAAACTTAATTAATTTACAAACTAATGTTGAGATTATTTATAGGTATAATCATCAAAAAATCCTATCTAAAAACAGCTAATAAAACATGAAAACCCTAGGAAAATAATCCCCACTTGTGCAACTTGCACAAGTTATTCAACAAACTAAAGATAAGATTGCCACATCATCATGCAACTTGCACTTTGATCTTATCTTTCGTAACAAACTCTAACTAACTCACTAATCAAGAAATTATCCTAACAACTTGACTAAATAATTAATAAACAAGATAATCATCAGAAATTACACCAAAAATCACGAAAATATCTTGGTGCCCAAGATTGCCAAAAATCGTCAAAATACACGCCCCTATTTTCGTTAATTTTAAGATTCTTCAAGAACATCAAGAAATGCGTCAAGATCCAATATTTTAATCATTCTTCATGTCTTTTAGAATATTTATGATGATCAAGACTCCACAGGAACTAATAATAATAATGTCCTAAATGAGAAAACCCTATCAAGTGAAATGGGAAAAACCTCATGGACCAAACCAACTTGTTCCCTATAACCACCATGTGTTTCCATCCTGTGAGTGCATTCATTAGAGTTACTATCACTTAACTTAACTAATGGCTCACTCCACCAGTGACAAGCATATTGATGGTTTAATAGTTAATAGTGTTGGCTAGGAAGCCACCACCATCACATGTCTCGTTAGTGTCAGTGCTCATCATTATCATTGTCACCCATACCTGTGATTTATCTTTGTCAAACCTTATAGGATTTATAAGTAGGTTGATTGGATCATCCACTATTGGTGTATCATCATAGATATTCAAATTCACATCAAGTTGGATCAAGCTCATATATATATATATATTGAAGAATTGTGATGAGGTTCAGCCTTTTCTCGAGTAAGAATATTGTCGTTGATTCCTTTTTTAAGGTTTTATTTAAGATTATTAGTAATCATGAATTTAAATAAATGTTATCTTTTTTTTTCCATAGAAAGTATTCTTCTACTCAAGCATCTTATGATTTAATGCAATCTGAAGAGGAATGGGTGAATGATTTCAAAAATTGGTTAAAAGATGAAGTAAGCAATTTGTTTTGTTTTCAATGTTTTGCTTGTTGGAAAAATATTAAATAATATGAGAAGCTTAGCAATCCTTTGTTTTGGTAGGTTGCTCAGTTAAATGAGACTGACAAGACAAAGGAAATGGAACATTTGCTCTCATTGTCATGTGGGCCAACTCAATATGTAACATCATACACCGGTAATGAAGATGAGAATATAGATTATTATGGATACAGGTTTCGCACTGAAAGTCGTGATCAAGCAATGAGAACTCAAAATAGTGGGGTGGATGTGCTTGGAAACACCGGTAATGAAGATGAGAATATAGATTATTATGGAGTGGTAATGGATATATCAGGGTTACAATACCTTAGGGGAAATCGAATTGTGTTATTCCGTTGTAAATGGTGGGATGTCTATGATATGGTGAGGAGAGTTAAAATAGATGAATATGGCGTGGTTAGTGTAAATTGTAAGAAGCAGTTAGAAGGTGATGAAAATTTTATCTTAGCTAGCCAAGCAAGACAAGCTTTTTATGTCACAGACACCATTACGAAAGGTTGGCAACTCGTTTCATTACTCAACCACGCAATTTTTGTGACACTTCTGATGGTAGTGATATTGTGGGTACAGAAACAGGGGAAGCTTATCAACATGGAGAACTATTCAAACCAACATACGTTGCATCTTCATCTACAAGTGCTTCTGCTGAAATATGTAGGAGTAGGTCTAACGTAGAACCTGTTTTTGTGCTAGATGATTTAAACAAAAATGGGAAGTAGAGATCAAGGAAGAGGAGAAGGGAGGAATAAATCGTTTATATGTGAATCTTTCTTGTGCTACTCCTTTGTACTCTTTAATTATTGATATTATTATTATTATTATATGTGGATTATAGTTTGTTTGTTTGTTACTGATGTTCAAATAAAGGTGTACTAATAGCTTTACATTGTTACAGACTTTTAGGTTGCCACATTTATTTGTGAAGCGGTAATCTTGGATTGTACGATGGATAACAGAAAATGCTCCTCAAGTAAGGTCTTCTGTTTTACATATTAAGTAGTATTCTTCTAATTTTCTTGTTGTACTTGTCGTTAAAGTTGACTTATTAAGCATGAACGTTCACGATGTAAGATCATCATTCATCAAAGTTTCCTCTTCTTTTCAAAAGCTCATCTCCAACAAAACTTATCAAAGCTTTCCGGTCGCCAGAAATCCCTCTTTTTAAACTATGCTAAATCTTCATTTTGATAAAGAAAAGAAGAAATCAGAAAATGAAGAATAAGTACTCATGCTGAGCATGAGAGAAGCTAAAGATAATCACCATAACACCTTCATTTAAAACTCATAAAAGCATCTACCGTAATAACAATGAGTGATTTATAGAAGCTATGATTGATCTCCAAAACATGAATAAACTAGAGTGTTGTTTATACACAAAAGACGTTTTAGTGTTTGAATGTAATTGCATTGCCTTTATTATCTATCAAATGACTATAATAAAAGTATTTGGTCCGTTCTAAGTTACTTGTCTAATAAAACTAAGCCATCGTGCAAAATATTCATATATAAACAAAGAATTTATACCGTATAACATCTCACAAGTCTCAAAGAATTTATTGCCTCTTTTATCTAGTACTGTTATGAGTAAAAAGCATAAATAAAAATAAAATCAACTGGTACTTAAAAAAGTTGATTTGATTTTTTGTGTGAGAAGTCGATAATGCATGTGCTGGTAGTTATTCTTCATATTTTGTTTGTGCTAACCCCATGTATTATTATTGGTTATAAAATAATGTAGGTTCAATTACTCTTGACAATAACAAAATTGCTCCAGAAAATAACATGGTTCATCATAATATGCATAAAATTCAATCTTCTTTACCAAGATCTAATAGGCTATATGTTCCTCCACTTATGTTGGCAAAGGGAAGAGGTAAGTTGCTAAGTCAGTTGCATGCTTCCAAAACTGGGGTTGGATCAGTTAAGACAACTAAATACGGAGTTGAATATCATGTTGGTGTTAAACCTCCTATTGGTGCTAATGCTAGTGGTTACAAATTTAATGCTAATGAAATCTCCAATGGACGATATAGTAACCAATCTAAAGCTATTTCTAACAAAGGAAAACCTAGCATGGTCACTAATGATAAGAGAACTCCCCTCAATCCATCGTATTCATAACCTTTATTTGTCTGTGGTGCTAGTGGTGCCAAGTTTCAAGCTTTTCGATCGTCTCGAGAGGGATTTGATGAGGATTATTATAGTGATAGTGATTTGTATTCTTCACCTAGAAGTTTGGATATGGATTTTGATGAGTTAAATGCTAATGCTCTTAATAATGAGGAAATAAATGAAAACATAATTGAAAATGATTTTCTAAATGAGAATGTGGATGAGAATGACAATGCAGATGAGAATGCAGATGAGAATGTGAATGTGAATGAGAATGAGAATGAGTATGATGTCGATGATGCTTATGATGATGACTATGAGAACGATGATGAGAATCCTTTGGAGGAATCAACAACAAATCAACAGTTGACTAATGGTAATAGTTATACATCTAATATGTATTATTTATGATTCTTTTTAATTGTTTGTTAATACTTAAACTTCTACCATTCATATTGTTGTTGTAGGCAAATCATTAACAAAAAAAAAAAAAAAAAATAGAAAACAAGCAATGAAAAGAAAAGCGGAAGAAACAAATGCAAAGAAATCGCTAAACTTAAGCCAGGTGAGAAATTGGAAGTAACCTTCTACAACAATCGAGCGGTAGGGACAAACCACCAAGTATTTGCAAAGCACTTGGGAATTATTGTACGTGATACGAATATTATCCCTGTGAGAGTGCGTAAATGGAATGACATTGGAAATCGAGAGAAAGATCATATGTGGACTGCAGTTATGGTAAGTAAAATATGATGAAGTTACATGCCAATTTTTGAAATATTTTTTGCCATGTAATATAGTTATATGGCATTAAACTGATAGTAGATTAATTTATGAAGATATAAAGAGAAAGGTATTTGTATTTAAGAAACATAGAAATAAAATTTACTTTGTTATTTTATTGTTTTATATGAATATATGGATTATAATTGTCATTTTTAGCTTTTTTTTTAACATTCTTTAATTAATCTTTGATTCTTCTTACTCTAGGATGTGTTTACAAATGAGAACATGGAGTTTTGTTGTACACATCTTCTTGATCACATGAAAGAATTATGGACAAATTGGAGGTCAGATCTGTTGAGATATAACATGCCAAATAGGAAGATCACCTTACAAGTAGCTTACAATAATCAACCACCCAATGGACTTGATAGGAACGAGTGGAGGTGGTTGATAAAGGAAATCTATTCAAACGATGGTTTTAAGGTAAATGTAAAATTAATTAATTTACTACACTCATTCATAATATGTCTTCAATATTATAAATAATTTGAAATAAATTTCAGAAAGTAAGTGCAAGGAATTCCAAAAATAAACTCAACTACCGAAAAGAACTTGCCCATCGAACCAGTAGTAGACCTTTTAGGCAAGTCATGTAGGAGGATTTGGTAAGATACTTAATTTGTACATTCTTTTAAGTCTTTTCAAAATTTTATGTTTGTCACATCAACTAATAAAACTCAAATTGTGCAAGGGCGGAAATGAGGGGAAAATTCCAGATTTGGTTGATGTATTCTATAAGACTCGTAAGAAGGGCAACGCGCTTCCAAATAAAGAAACAAAACAAAAACATGTATGTTTTGTTTTTGAGCCATGACTTCTATAGTTCATACTTTTCCCTAAATTGTAATTAGCTTTTTCACAAATTTTTTTTTTTCCATTTCATAGGAGGAAATTCGAGAATTAGTTCAAAAAGATCCATCACTTTCTCATGTTCAGGTAACTCCCTTCAATGATTGTACGTAAGATTTTGTCAAACAAAAACTAAATCCTAGATTATTATTGAGGTGAAATCGAGGTTTTTTTCATTGTATTGTGCAAATATGTGATGGAATTGATTTCGATATATGATAGAATTTGTTTTATGTGATGAGATTTGTTGCAAACAAAGGGGTTTTATTAAATATTGGATGGAATTGGTTTTAGTGTATTGTGGTGAAGTGAGCTAGTTGAAATGTGGTTGCATTGCAGGTGAATAAAAAATTATGGATTAGTTGGTTTATAGGGAGGTGCTGCCGAAATTTCTGTAGAAAGTGTGTTAGTTGGAAATAAAATAATACTCTTGTAGATTAATTAAAAATATGGATTAGTCGTTTTATAGGGAGGTGCTGCCGAAATTTCTGTAGAAAAAGTGTATTAGTTGGAAAATAATTGTCATGTGGGTGAATTAAAAATTATGGTTTAGTCGATTTATAGGGAGGTGGTGCCGAAATTAATGCAGAAAAAGTGTGTTAGTTGGAAAATAATTGTCTTGTAGGTGAAGGTCATTATTTTTAATAGTTGCAATTCAACCGTTGCAATAGGTAACTTCTTACAATGGCTACTACTCAACCGTTGTTATAGGTCACTTTTTGCAACGGTTGTTAGGAACCCATTGCAAAAAAGCGTTGCAAATGTTCATTTATGTAGAGTAGCGAATTTGTTTTTTTTTTTTAGTTTTTATAAACTAGGTATGCAATTAATTAATTATACAACTTTTCATTTCTTATATTTAAAGGTAGCGCAAAAGGAATTTAAATCTAAGTCCCTTGAACGGGTTGTTGAATTTGGTGGAGGAATAAAATTGAAAGATATTAAAGGACAACAACCTACTAGAGAGGAACTTGAAGCTGAATTGATTGCCACCAAAAAAAAGAATGAAGCCCTTGAAAGTCACATGGTGGCGAATAGTGCTATTTATACTTAATAACGACGAATAGTTGTTTGTTGTAAATTAATGACGACAATAAACTTTTTGTCGTTAGTGCTTAACGACAATAACCTTTTTGATCGTTAATGTTTAACGACGATAATTTCTTTGTCGTCAAAATTTAACGATGAAAAACCTTTCGTCGTTAAATTTAATGACGAACATTGTTGTTAATACCATTAACAACGAAAGTTATTGCAACGAACAAACGACGAATTCTTAGACTTTTAACGACAAATTTGTTTGTCGTGAAAAAGCCTTTTTGTAGTAGTGTTATACCCATGAAAGAGACATGGAAAATGGAACAACTTGTAAAAGGTTACATAAAACATGTTGTGAGGCTACATGGAGTTCCAAAGGATATCGTGTCAGATAGGGTTTCTATGTTTCTTTCGAAATTTTGGAAAAGTGTCCAAGATAACTTTGGTACAACATTGAAGATAACTAAAGCTTTCCATCAACAACTAATGGACAAATAGAGAGAACCATAAAAACCTTACAGGACATGATAAGAGCTTGTGTAATGGATTTTCAAGGGAATTAGGAGGATCACTTGGATCTCATTGACTTTTCATAGAACAATAGTTACCATGAGAGTATTGGCATATGGAACCTATTGAGGCTTTGTACGGAAGGAAGTGTAGAAGCCCCTTGTGTTGGAATGATATAAGTGAGACAGTGATTCTAGGATCTCAATTAATAGAAGGAACCACAGAGAAAATTAGAGTAATACAAACAAAGATTCAGGCAACACAAGATAGACAAAAGTCCTATGCAGACCAAAAACGTCAAGAAATTATGTTAGAAGTTGGCGATAAGGTGTTACTTAAGGTATCATCAATGAAAGGAGTATGAGGTTCAGAAAGAAAGGAAAATCGAGCCCAAAATACACCCTATGAGATCTTGCAAATGGTTGGAAAAGTAACCTATAAGGTACCATTACCAATGGAGTTGAGCAAGGTTCACAACGTCTTTCATGTGCGTCAACTAAGGAAGTATGTTCCAGATGAGTCACATGTCATACAACCTGAAAAAATAGAGTTAGACCAAAGTTAGACCTATGAGGAGAGGCCAATTATGATCCTAGACAGTAAAGTCAGGGATACTCATAGAAAAAGTGTCAAAATAGTGAAGGTGTTGTGGTCTAACCAAGAAACCAAATAAGCTACTTGGGAAACTAAAGATATGATGTGAGAAAATTCCATAAACTAATCTACACAAAGTTGCGGGACAAAACTTCTTTTAAGGGGGGTAGACTGTAATACCCCACATTTTCATGTATTTTAAGGAAGTATTTTTGTATTTTATACGTGTAACTTTAGCATTTTTTTATTGAAAAATTATGTTCAATAAGAACATTAAATGGAAAAAAGAATAATAATAATAATAATAATAATAATAATAATAATAATAATACAAAATAAGCTTTAATTAAAAATAATTGTTTGTGTTTATAAATAATATTTTATGTTTTATAAAATATTTTAAAAGGCTACTAAACGTAGAATTTTCAAGAGTATCCTAATTTATTTTGAGGTAAGGGCCTAAAGGTAATTTCCACATTTTAGGAGAAGTATGGCCTTTTACAAATCTTACTTTGGGGTCTATAAATACCCTTTAAAACCCAAATTTTAAGATTTCATCCATCATAATTGTCATTAGGATTCCAAAATCTAGAGAGAGAAAGAGAGAAAAAAAGAGGAGCAATTTTCGAAAAAACAAAAGAAAAAACAAAAAATTTCCAATTCGGTTTTACGGCAAAAAAGGGAATCGTTTTCTTGGGATTCGTGCCACTCACCGGATCACCTCGCCGTATCGCCGCCTCGCCACCGCCGGCTACCTCCCCCTTGATTTCAGTATGTTTTGGAGCACTTTTGAAAAAATTCTTCATGTTCATATTTATGTTTAATCATGATTTTATAAGTTTCAATCATGTTTTATGAAGTTATGATTTGTTTTAAAACATGAATTAATTTGGTGTTCATGAATTTTACATTAAGGTTTATAAAGTATGAAAGTTTTGATTTTTATGAGTTTTTAAGATTTTAACTTCAATATTATGGTCATGAATTGTTGTTGTGTGAATTTATGAAGATTTTATGAAGTTTAGATTGATTTTTCAAGGCTTTAAACATAAAATGAATTGCTGACCAAATTTTGTAACCATGAATTCAATAGAATAAATATTATGAACATGTTTTGGCTTATGAAAAATTATTCTAAAGCATAGATTGGTTTCATAATGATGTTAGTTGATTGTAAAAGAGTTTCGCCATGAATTTATGATGTTTTATGAGTTTTTGACGACTTTAAAGTTAATTAATAAATCTGAAAATTTTATAAAAACAAGGTAAAGTAAGTTTTAAGTGTTTATATTCTGCTAGTATGATCACATATTAATTCTATGATGTTACATATGACTTTTAGTATGTTTCATGAATTTTAAAAGTGATTTTAAGCATGTTTAACATGCTGTCCAGATTTTATAATGTGAATAATTAGGCTTTTAAAGTATGTAATTAGCAGGAATTGATCATATACATTAAGTAATACATTATATGATTGATTTGTTTTTGATGTTTTTCAAGGAGTTTTGATAATTTTAAATTGCTGTCCACTTTTCTAAAGTGACATAAAATTTATGTTGAGGTTTTGTAAAGCATTTATAAGTCCCGAAAACAAAGCAATCTTGCAATAGAAAATTAAAGTGTAGTATGGAATTGAATGGAGACCATAGAAGGAATGTTTTGGACAAGTTTACAATATAGAAGTAAGTTTAGAGTTGTTGTAGAACTTAGTCAGCAAGGTTTAAATTTAGTTTCGGTTTTCTTTATGTAGGATACTTTGAATTAGTCAACTTTTAGAAGTTGTGGCGGAGCAACACTATTTCACAAGATACGTAAGTGCTAAAGACAAATGTAAGAACTAGAATTCATGCTTCAATGATATTTATGTTATGGAATATTGTTATGCTTGTTTGAATCATAAAATTACGTGCATGACAAGTTTGCTTAGAAGCTTGATTTCATATTATATTGACATTCCATGTTGAATAGCAATATAAAGTTTATAACATTGGATTGGAATGTTATGATCAGTTTAATTTGGCCAAAAGTTTATTAGTAAAGAAAGGAAGTAATTTTTAAGTTGGTTAGTTACTCAATCAACAAGAAAGGTTGTTGTGAATTTTTATGCACATGATTAAAAGGAGTTCTGAGCAAATATTTTATACATGTTGCCACTCACAGTTCAATGTGTGGTCAAGGAGAAAGTAAATATTTAGCCACTCAAAGTTAATGTGTGGTAAAGGAAGTTCAGTTTAATTAAAGGACACACATGAGATTAATTTTTAATCACCTTAAATTGAAGATAATTAAAATGGCTTGCTTGATGTGATGCATGTTTTTGTGTAATGTTGTATGTGAGTCATAACATTGTTAAACCGGTTAATCACGTAAAGTGTAAGATGTTTCGCATCAAAAATCTAGGAACGTATATACCTTGAGTATGAACGATGGGGGAGTCCTATGAAACAGAGATCTATGACTTCTAATTGGAGTACAGGACGTTGTTCTCTTTTATATTTATAATAGCTGGAATTCCGTCACTTTATGTGACATAGTAATACCTTCGTGGACTTGCTCCCATGTTGGTGCCCAATGGGGCGATTTTTAAGGAAAGGAAACCCGTTCGATGCAGAGTCCAAAAGTTTAAACATAATAATTAATTTGTTGAGTCTATGCACAGGTGAAAGGTTGTCAAAGATAAGTTGTGTGTATGTTTTATTTCATGTTGTTCGTTGCATAGTCATTAGTAGTTATGTACTCAGCTTTGCTGACTGTTTGTTTGAATTTTGATTTGAGATTATTTGAGTCTGAAGTGTAATAAAGTTTTAAGTTGATTTTTATTTTGGATGTTGGTTTGAATTTGGATTTGAGATTATTTTGAAGTTTAGTTTTAAATTGGTCTTTGGTTTTAAGACTTCCGATGTAGCACTTTGATAAATGCCTTAGTCGTTATCACGGTGGCAGTAATACTGTGGTTTTTTCGATATTAAGAGTTTTAATCATTATAAATCTTTAATATTTATAATATGTTTTCCGGAAAAATTTAAAGTAGGAAGTTAGAAAATTCCAGGGTGATACTGAGAATTTGAATTAGCAGAATTTTACAAAGTTATGGTGGGTCACCACTGCTATACAATGTAAATAAGTACTAAAAGATCACCACTATTATACTAGGTACGTAACTACTAAAGGCAAATATATGAGTAGAATTCATGCTTGAATTTTTTACTCTGTGTGCTATGTTTGTGATTAGAAGTTGTTGTTTGGTTGACTTTGAGTTGACTTACATGAGAAATTATGTTAGCATAAAAGTTTGAAAAGTATGATTCATATGTCCTTTTGGCATTCCACATTGATATTATTGTTAATTATGTGATGAGTAATTAGAATGTTAATATTAATTCTGAAGTTGATCAATAGTTATTATAGAAGGAAGACATATTAATTTGATTTGTTCACTAATCAACAACAAAGGTAGTTAGTGAATATTTATTCACATGTTTAAAGGAGCAAATGAGGAAATAGTTAGCCACTCACAGTTAATGTTTGGTAAAGGAAGTTTAGTTTAATTAAAGGACACACAAAATTATTTTAGAATCACAGTAAATCCAAGATAATTAATAAGGTTTTGCTTGGTTCTATGCATGCTTCTATGTGGTTATGTGTGAGTCATAATAATTGTTAAACTAGTTAATCACGTAAAGTGAAAGAGTTTTCGTACTAAATCTCTTGGAACTTATATACCATGAGTATCAACAATGGGGGGAGTTATGGGTGTTTACTGTAACTTCTAATTGGGGTACAAGATGATGTACTCTTTTATATTTTAAATGCGCTGGAATTCCGTCACTATATGTTACATAGGTAATAACTTCTTGGAATAGCTCCCAAGTTAGTGCCCAATAGGGTGATTGTTAAGGAAAGGAAACCCGTTTGATGCCAAATCCAAATTTTAAATATGGTAAATAAATTTATATGAGTTGAGTCTATGCACAGGTATGAATAGATGTCAGCGGTAAGAAGTATGTGTGTAATTCTTTTCTTTTATTTTAATATTAATCATGTTTTTCATGGTCTATAGTACTTAGGTACTTAGCTTTGCTAATTGTGTGTTTTTATGTGCATGATTTTGTCTTTGACATGGCTCTACAACAACCCATTTCGATGACGAGTAGTTGTCTATAATAGAGAGAAAGCTACAGGTACAGGTGTGCATAGTCAATCATGCTAGGTTGGAGTGCGAGCGCTTTCTTTGTATTTTTCTTAGTTTTGTGGTCTTGTTAGTTATTTATTATTGATGTTGACTTTTGTTTTTCGAAGTTTAAGGTTTATTTGGTTTTGAAGCGATGTTAGTACGGTTCTGAAGTGTAACAAAAATTTATTTCGTTTTTTTTTTTTGTTTGTTTTGGCTTTAGTTTGATTTTGAGGTTTTTTGAGTTCAATTTGAGTTTTAATTTGGTTTTTGGTTTTTGGTTTTTAAAGACTTCTGTTGTAGTACTTTGATAAAATCCTCAACCGTTATCACGGTGGCGGTAATACTTTGGGTTTTCCTAGTTAAGTAGGAATTATATTTATTATTTTTTTCCATTATATTTATGATGTATTTCGGGAAATCTAAGGAAGAAAGCTAGAACATTCCAAGGTGTTACAGTGGAGTACCACCGTGGGAATTGGTTCATATGAGTGATAATGATTGTGTTTGGATTAAACGGGAAATTGTTGAAGACTATGTGGTTGCGATGAAGCCAGATAGGCCAAAGTGTAGTGACGAACGTGGAAAAATTTATTCCGTTTTTTTTTTGTTTGCTTTGGCTTTAGTTTGATTTTGAGGTTTTTTTAGTTCATTTTGAGTTTTAATTTGGTTTTTGGTTTTTGGTTTCTAAAGTCTTCTGTTGTAGTACTTCGATGAAATCCTCAGCCGTTATCACGGTGGCGGTAATACTTTGGGTTTTCCTAGTTAAGTAGGAATTATATTTATTATTTTTTTCCATTATATTTGTGATGTATTTCGGGAAATCTAAGGAAGAAAGCTAGAACATTCCAAGGTGTTACAGTGGAGTACCACCGTGGGAATTGGTTCATATGAGTGATAATGATTGTGTTTGGATTAAACGGGAAATTGTTGAAGACTATGTGGTTGCGATGAAGCCAGATAGGCCAAAGTGTAGTGACGCACGTGGCTGTATTGTGCGTAGATGCCTGTTCTTTGTCACTCTCTACATAAATAGGAAAGGAAATTTACTAACCAATTGGCAAAGGACAGATGACTCTGTTGATGTGTTCTAATGCCCATTGGCCCATGTTGCCAAATTCATTGAACGTTCTTGCAATCTCGCATAATATGTTCAGCATTCTCATTACCTTTTTTCCAGAATCCACATATGACAGAGGTTGTGATGGCCTTGTTTCATAGATGAGCAACACACGCTCCACTTAGAAGCTTCCACAAAAAGAGCTTCCACATAAGAAATAAGTCCAAAGTCCAGGTTTTCCGCTATATATTATGTATTTGAGCATTGAGTTGTTAAGTTTGTGTAGCCACCAATAAAGAAATTTTTTTGTCACATTCCCTGAGTTGTGGCCTTCGCAATAGAGAGTGTCCTTTGAATCAAAACTTGGAAGATAAGTTGCTAAGATTGTGGAAGCGTCCCCTTAGTTGAATTTTTTCTAGATACGATTGTTGTTCCATTGCCTGCTTGTATTTATAATGTCAGAGACCATGACCAAGTTGTCCAGCTTCTCCCGTTGACTAGGTTTGAAGACAACTTTTCTTCTCCTGGATGTGATCCTTTATTCTAAGTGACTTTCCATTTCCAATCTTACTCTGTAATCTTGGTAGGAAGGAAGTTGTTTCTTTCACGAGACTTCTTCCTGCCCATGATATGTTTGTAGGAATTTTCCCCTGGGTAGCCATTTGAATTAGTTCATCACCATACCGTCCAACAAATACCTGTGCAACAGGGTGATGGGGTTGACTATGGATTCGTCATCCCTATTTTAATAAGAGGGAGTGGTTCAAAACATCAAGATTTCTCAACGCTAAACCTCCTTGGAATTTATGATTTTCTAGGAGCAGACGTTTCTTCTAGTAAATCGGCCTACGGGAATTCGAGGTCTTCCAAAAGAATTTGAGGATAACCCTAGTGACGGTGGAGAGAACTGATGTGAATTTTGTTATAAACAAACGTCACTCACACAAAGAAACTTAGACTTCAAATTTGATAAAGCCACGCACCACAAATCTGAACTTCTAAGGCGAATAATTGGTAGAATTTGATTAAAGCAAAGCACCCTCAAATCCTAAGAACTATCCTCACGTGAGATAAAGCAAAAGCACCACTCACTCAATCGAATTTCTCACAAGAAACTCTCAAAATTTTGTTTTCTTCGTGAAACAATAAAAGCCGGAAACACTTTGTGTTTAATTACTCAAATCTGAATTTTATTGATGTATTTTACATCCTATTTATAGGCTAAACATATCACATAATATTTCAGAATTCTAAACATATCCTAACTACCTTAGATATATGGTATAACAAACTAAGATTAGGATAACAAGAAAATCTTATCAAAACCGGATACAAATCTTGCACCATATATTTTGTAATCTGATTTCTAGTCTAAATCTTAGATATTTTGCAAATCAAATCTAGCCACCATATATCCGAATAACAACCTTAGGTTGACAAAGTCAAACAACACAAAATCCCGCGTTGACAACGTTGCCCAAAACTTCAAAAATCTTCCAAAAATCCCGCCATATGCATTGCTTGATTTCTCGTTGATTTTTGTTGGACTTGCGATTTCAAGAACTTCAAGAAACTCTTCAAGATTCAATCTTTATTTCAAGAAACCTCCATTTTTGTGTTTCTCATGCTTGATTCCATCAACCTTGACTCATAAACTAATCAAGAAAATAACAAAACACCATATGGTAAAACCCTATCAAATGACGTGGGAAGAAAACCCATATAGCTCAACACTTCTAAACTACTAACTATACTTGCTTTACATTTACGTGAATAAGCTTGTGCATGTCACCATGCACACGTAAAAATCCACCCTAGTCAACCCAAGAAGCCTTGTGTCTCCATAAGCCACTAACTCCCCCAAGGTTGCTTCTTGTTTTCCACCTTCAATCAAACCCAAACCCTCGAAGTTTTGCTCATTGATATGCGTATCATCCTCCTCTTCTTCAAAAGAGTTTGTCCTCAAACCTCGAAGTTGGTCATCAGGAACATAAGGAGCTAAATCACCAATGTTGAAAGTAGCATGGACTCCATATTCTCCTGGTAATTCCAATTTATAAGCATTATCCCCCACTTTACTTATGATCTTGAACGGTCCATCACAACGAGGCATAAGTTTATTCTTCCTTTGATTTGGAAATCTTTCCTTCCTCAAGTGTAACCAAACCAAATCCCCTTCTTTGTAGACAT
The DNA here is from genome assembly GCA_016808085.1 of Suaeda aralocaspica. Classification (NCBI taxonomy): domain Eukaryota; kingdom Viridiplantae; phylum Streptophyta; class Magnoliopsida; order Caryophyllales; family Amaranthaceae; genus Suaeda; species Suaeda aralocaspica. The sequence continues at coordinate 430,036 of PYUH01003982.1, read as the reverse complement.
GTTGTGATTTATGTTTGTTTGCTCGTGCCTTGTAAATATCATTAACCTTCTCAATTCGAGCCCTTACTTCTGCATGAAGTTTTTGCATATACTCAACCTTAGTCTTGGCATCTTTGTGTACCAACTCCCCTTTAGGAATACTTACAAAATCAATTGGTAACTTAGGATTAACTCCATAGACAATCTCGAAAGGTGAGTGCTTAGTAGCATAAGTAGGTGACCTATTATAAGCAAATTCAGCATGAGCAAGCTTCAAATCCCAATCTTTTTGTGTCTTACTAACCAAACCACGCAACAAAACCCCTAGTGTTCGATTAGTGACTTCTGTTTGCCCATCTGTTTGAGGATGATAAGATGTGCTAAACAAAAGTTTCGTGCCTATTAACCTCCAAAGTGACTTCCAAAAGTAGCTCATGAATTTTGTGTCTCTATCACTTACAATAGTCTTTGGAACCCCATGTAACCTTATGATGTCTTTAAAGTATAAATCAGCCACATTCATAGCATCATCTGTCTTGTGACATGGTGTAAAATGAGCCATCTTTGAAAATCTATCAACCACTACCATAATAGCATCTTTTCCCCTTGCTGTCCTTGGTAACCCTACAATGAAATCCATAGAAACATCCTCCCAAGGTCCCTCTGGCACTGGCAATGGAGTATAAAAACCTTGATGAAAGGCTGCCTTTGCCTTTTGACAAGTAGCACATTGAGCAATTATGGCCTCAACATCAACAATCATCTTTGGCCAATAAAAATGTTCTTGCAACATGGTTAGTGTCTTTGTAATGCCAAAATGTCCAGCAATACCTCCTCCATGAGCCTCCCTTACTAGCAACTCACGTATAGAACACTTAGGTATGCACAATAGATTACCTTTAAACAAAAACCCATCATGTAGCACATAGGAACTCATAGAACCCTTTGAAAGTTGCGCCATTATTGGTCCAAAATCACCATCTTGCTCGTAAAATTGTGTTATCAACTCTAATCCAAGCAACTTAAAGTTCAAAACACCAAGCAAAGTATACCTTCTTGACAAAGCATCAGCAACAACATTAGACTTCCCCGTTTTGTACTTTGAAGAGAAGTGAAAAGATTGCAAAAATTCAACCCATTTAGCATGTCTTGGATTCAATTTTTGTTGACCATTAATGTGCTTCAAAGCTTCATGATCAGAATGTAATATGAAGTGATTAGGCCTTAAATAGTGACTCCAATGATCCAAAGCTCTAATAATGGCATAGAACTCCTTGTCATATGTAGAATAGTTCAGTTTAGCACCATTCAACTTCTCACTAAAGTAAGCAATTGGCCTCTTCCCTTGGACTAGAACAGCACCAATTCCAACCCCACTTGCATCCGTCTCTACTTCAAATGGTTTAGAGAAATCTGGTAAGGCTAGTATAGGCGTGTTACAAAGCAACTTCTTAATCAATTCAAAAGCTTCTTGTGCCCCCTTAGTCCACTCAAACTTAGGCTTATCCTTCTTAATGCATTCGGTTATAGGAGCAACAACAGATGAAAAATTCTTCACAAACCTCCTATAGAACGAGGCTAACCCATGAAAAGCACGTACTTCAGTCACGTTCTTTGGTGTTGGCCATGATTTTATAGCTTCCACTTTAGATGGATCAACAGAAACCCCATCTTTGGACACAATATACCCCAAAAACGTCACACTTGGTACCATGAAATAACACTTTTCGAGCTTAGCATAGAGCTTTTGTTCTCGTAATGTCCCAAACACACTCCTTAGATGGCTTAGATGATCATTAACACTCTTGCTATACACCAAAATATCATCTAAATATACCACTACAAACTTACCAATGTATGGCTTTAAGACCTCATTCATCAACCTCATAAACGTACTAGGTGCATTAGTTAACCCAAAAGGCATGACTAACCATTCATAAAGCCCTAGCTTTGTTTTAAAACCTGTTTTCCATTCATCACCTTCCTTCATTCGAATCTGATGATATCCACTCCTTAAATCAATTTTTGAAAATAATTGAGAACCATGTAATTCATCTAGCAAATCATCCAATCTAGGTATAGGAAACCTATACTTGACGGTTATATTGTTAACTGCCCTTGAATCAATACACATTCTCCAAGTCCCATCCTTCTTAGGTACTATTAATGTAGGCACAGCACATGGACTCATGCTCTCTCTCACGTACCCCCTCTCCATTAATTCCTCAATTTGCCTTTGTATCTCCTTTGTCTCCTCTGGATTACATCTATATGCAGGCTTGTTAGGAATTTGAGACCCAGGAATAAGATCAATTTGATGTTCAATCCCTCTTATTGGTGGTAATCCTGGTGGCAACTCATTAGGAAACACATCTGAAAACTCATTCAACATAGGATGCAAAACCCTAGGAATCTCTGGGGCTTCATCTTGTACCTCTTTGGCTATCAACATATAGGACATAGAACTTGTTTTCAACTCCCTTTCTAACTCCTTTCCACCCACCAACAAAACACCTTTAGAATTACCCATGCTTGTTTTAGGTTTAGAAATCATCAAGGGTTTTAATGCATATGATTTTTCATTAGGGTTCTTGCGCACAATATAGACATTTGTTCTCCCATTAAACTTCACAAAACGGTCATATTGCCAAGGTCTACCCAATAGTATATGACAAGCATCCATAGGACAAACATCACAAAGTACTTGATCCTCAAATTTACCAATTTTAAACGCAATCAAGGCTTGTTTGTTTACCTTAACATCGCTTGTGTTGCTAAGCCAATGTAGCTTGTATGGTTGAGGATGTATCTTTGTAGGAATTGCGAGCTTTTCCACCAACAACGTAGATACTACATTTGTGCAACTTCCAGTATCTATGATTACATCACAAAGCTTGCCTTGAACATTACACCTTGTGAGAAAAATTTTATCCCTTTGACTCTCCAAAGGTTGTGCACTTTGAGATTGTAATACCCTACGTAACACCAAGGATTGGCCTTGTGTTTCTGGTTGGACTTCCTCCGTTTCTTCCTCCATATTTTCATAATTGGCATACTCTTCCTCTCCCTCATCCCCATACATCTCCTCCTCTTCTTCAAGGCTTTCCCCATCTACCCAATTTCGAGTTGTTGTGACCCTAGCATGAGGACAATCTCTTTGAATGTGACCTTGCCCTTTACACTTGAAACAAACAATGCGTGAATCACTACTTTGGGGCTTTGAAGTTGAACTCTTATCCTTGATGAAGGGTGGTTTAGTAACCTTATCAAAGTTTGGTTTTTGAGGAAAAGTATCACGCTTTTCTTTAGAATCATAGGTTTTGAAGTATGTCTTTGTTTTGCGTGCAACTTGTTTCTCAACCCTTGCTGCCACTCTACAAACTTCATCAAAGGTCCAATAAGGTTGTAATTCGACCTTCTCCCTTATATTTTCATCTAGACCAGCCACAAAACGAGCCACTTTGTGGTCCTCCTTCTCTTCTAAATCACAAATCATGATCAATTTTTCAAACTCCACAATGTATTCATCAACCGTTTTTCTATCTTGTTTTAATGTATGCATCTTGATGAAATTGTTTTGCTCGAAATCTTGAGGAACAAAACGTTTCCTCATCTCCCTTTTTAATTTAGACCATGAAGATATTTTTGATCTACCTTCTTTCCTTCTCTTTCTTTGTAAACCCTCAAGCCATAAACTTGCATAGGAAGTGAGTTTTAATTCCGCCAATTTATAGGACTTATGATCATCATATTCTTTGTAACGAAAAATCCTCTCAACCCTACGAATCCAATCTAGAAATTTTTCAGGATCCATACCTCCATTAAACTCAGGAATTTCGAGTTTAAGATTTCGATCATCATCCCTCATCTTTCCCTTATGTTTGTGCCTTGATCTTGGTTCCTCATCGTCACTAGAACTTGATGAGTATCCCTTTTTTGGTTTACGTACACTCCTCACACTTTCTTGCTCACTTTCACTTGATGATGAGCCCTCCTCTTGTTTAGATTTAGTAGGAGTTTTTTTGGTAGAAGCCATGATGGTTAGGACTTCATCTAAACGAGCCTTTAACTCGTCAATCTCCCCTTGCATACGTAGCTCCTTTGCTTGAGCCAAGCTCAAACCTTTCGTGAATCCTTGTGGATGTTCGTCTCCACCTTCTTGAGCCATGATAATTGATATTGAACACTTGAGATTGAATGAATCTCTCAACGAGAGCACCAAAAGTTGATGTGAATTTTGTTATAGACAAACGCCACTCACACAAAGAAACTTAGACTTCAAATTTGATAAAGCTACGCACCACAAATCTGAACTTCTAAGGCGAATAATTAGTAGAATTTGATTAAAGCAAAGCACCCTCAAATCCTAAGAACTATCCTCACGTGAGATAAAGCAAAAAGCACCACTCACTCAATCGAATTTCTCACAAGAAACTCTCAAGTTTTTGTTTTCTTCGTGAAACAATAAAAACCGGAAAACTTATGTTTTTCAATCAAGCTAATCTGAATTTTATTGATGTATTTTACATCCTATTTATAGCTAAACATATCACACAATATTTCAGAATCCTAAACATATCCTAACTACCTTAGATATATGGTATAACAAACTAAGATTAGGATAACAAGAAAATCTTATCAAAACCGGATACATATCTTGCACCATATATTTTGTAATCTGATTTCTAGTCTAAATCTTAGATATTTTGCAAATCAAATCTAACCACCATATATCCGAATAACAACCCTAGGTTGACCAAGTCAAACAACACAAAATCCCGCGTTGACAACGTTGCCCACAACTTCAAAAATCTTTCAAAAATCCCGCCATATGCATTGCGTTGATTCTCGTTGATTTTTGTTGGACTTCCGATTTCAAGAACTTCAAGAAACTCTTCAAGATTCAATCTTTATTTCAAGAAACCTCCATTTTTGTGTTTCTCATGCTTGATTCCATCAACCTTGACTCATAAACTAATCAAGAAAATAACAAAACACCATATGGTAAAACCCTATCAAATGACGTGGGAAGAAAACCCATATAGCTCAACACTTCTAAACTACTAACTATACTTGCTTTACATTTACGTGAATAAGCTTGTGCATGTCACCATGCACACGTAGAAATCCACCCTAGCCAACCCAAGAAGCCTTGTGTCTCCATAAGCCACTAACTCCCCCAAGGTTGCTTCTTGTTTTCCACCTTCAATCAAACCCAAACCCTCGAAGTTTTGCTCATTGATATGCGTATCATCCTCCTCTTCTTCAAAAGAGTTTGTCCTCAAACCTCGAAGTTGGTCATCAGGAACATAAGGAGCTAAATCACCAATGTTGAAAGTAGCATGGACTCCATATTCTCCTGGTAATTCCAATTTATAAGCATTATCCCCCACTTTACTTATGATCTTGAACGGTCCATCACAACGAGGCATAAGTTTATTCTTCCTTTGATTTGGAAATCTTTCCTTCCTCAAGTGTAACCAAACCAAATCCCCTTCTTTGTAGACATGTTGTGATTTATGTTTGTTTGCTCGTGCCTTGTAAATATCATTAACCTTCTCAATTCGAGCCCTTACTTCTGCATGAAGTTTTTGCATATACTCAACCTTAGTCTTGGCATCTTTGTGTACCAACTCCCCTTTAGGAATACTTACAAAATCAATTGGTAACTTAGGATTAACTCCATAGACAATCTCGAAAGGTGAGTGCTTAGTAGCATAAGTAGGTGACCTATTATAAGCAAATTCAGCATGAGCAAGCTTCAAATCCCAATCTTTTTGTGTCTTACTAACCAAACCACGCAACAAAACCCCTAGTGTTCGATTAGTGACTTCTGTTTGCCCATCTGTTTGAGGATGATAAGATGTGCTAAACAAAAGTTTCGTGCCTATTAACCTCCAAAGTGACTTCCAAAAGTAGCTCATGAATTTTGTGTCTCTATCACTTACAATAGTCTTTGGAACCCCATGTAACCTTATGATGTCTTTAAAGTATAAATCAGCCACATTCATAGCATCATCTGTCTTGTGACATGGTGTAAAATGAGCCATCTTTGAAAATCTATCAACCACTACCATAATAGCATCTTTTCCCCTTGCTGTCCTTGGTAACCCTACAATGAAATCCATAGAAACATCCTCCCAAGGTCCCTCTGGCACTGGCAATGGAGTATAAAAACCTTGATGAAAGGCTGCCTTTGCCTTTTGACAAGTAGCACATTGAGCAATTATGGCCTCAACATCAACAATCATCTTTGGCCAATAAAAATGTTCTTGCAACATGGTTAGTGTCTTTGTAATGCCAAAATGTCCAGCAATACCTCCTCCATGAGCCTCCCTTACTAGCAACTCACGTATAGAACACTTAGGTATGCACAATAGATTACCTTTAAACAAAAACCCATCATGTAGCACATAGGAACTCATAGAACCCTTTGAAAGTTGCGCCATTATTGGTCCAAAATCACCATCTTGCTCGTAAAATTGTGTTATCAACTCTAATCCAAGCAACTTAAAGTTCAAAACACCAAGCAAAGTATACCTTCTTGACAAAGCATCAGCAACAACATTAGACTTCCCCGTTTTGTACTTTGAAGAGAAGTGAAAAGATTGCAAAAATTCAACCCATTTAGCATGTCTTGGATTCAATTTTTGTTGACCATTAATGTGCTTCAAAGCTTCATGATCAGAATGTAATATGAAGTGATTAGGCCTTAAATAGTGACTCCAATGATCCAAAGCTCTAATAATGGCATAGAACTCCTTGTCATATGTAGAATAGTTCAGTTTAGCACCATTCAATTTCTCACTAAAGTAAGCAATTGGCCTCTTCCCTTGGACTAGAACAGCACCAATTCCAACCCCACTTGCATCCGTCTCTACTTCAAATGGTTTAGAGAAATCTGGTAAGGCTAGTATGGGTGTGTTACAAAGCAACTTCTTAATCAATTCAAAAGCTTCTTGTGCCCCCTTAGTCCACTCAAACTTAGGCTTATCCTTCTTAATGCATTCGGTTATAGGAGCAACAACAGATGAAAAATTCTTCACAAACCTCCTATAGAACGAGGCTAACCCATGAAAAGCACGTACTTCAGTCACGTTTTTTGGTGTTGGCCATGATTTTATAGCTTCCACTTTAGATGGATCAACAGAAACCCCATCTTTGGACACAATATACCCCAAAAACGTCACACTTGGTACCATGAAATAACACTTTTCGAGCTTAGCATAGAGCTTTTGTTCTCGTAATGTCCCAAACACACTCCTTAGATGGCTTAGATGATCATTAACACTCTTGCTATACACCAAAATATCATCTAAATATACCACTACAAACTTACCAATGTATGGCTTTAAGACCTCATTCATCAACCTCATAAACGTACTAGGTGCATTAGTTAACCCAAAAGGCATGACTAACCATTCATAAAGCCCTAGCTTTGTTTTAAAACCTGTTTTCCATTCATCACCTTCCTTCATTCGAATCTGATGATATCCACTCCTTAAATCAATTTTTGAAAATAATTGAGAACCATGTAATTCATCTAGCAAATCATCCAATCTAGGTATAGGAAACCTATACTTGACGGTTATATTGTTAACTGCCCTTGAATCAATACACATTCTCCAAGTCCCATCCTTCTTAGGTACTATTAATGTAGGCACAGCACATGGACTCATGCTCTCTCTCACGTACCCCCTCTCCATTAATTCCTCAATTTGCCTTTGTATCTCCTTTGTCTCCTCTGGATTACATCTATATGCAGGCTTGTTAGGAATTTGAGACCCAGGAATAAGATCAATTTGATGTTCAATTCCACGTATGGGTGGTAATCCTGGTGGCAACTCATTAGGAAACACATCTGAAAACTCATTCAACATAGGATGCAAAACCCTAGGAATCTCTGGGGCTTCATCTTGTACCTCTTTGGCTAACAACATATAAGACATAGAACTTGTTTTCAACTCCCTTTCTAACTCCTTTCCACCCACCAACAAAACACCTTTAGAATTACCCATGCTTGTTTTAGGTTTAGAAATCATCAAGGGTTTTAATGCATATGATTTTTCATTAGGGTTCTTGCGCACAATATAGACATTTGTTCTTCCATTAAACTTCACAAAACGGTCATATTGCCAAGGTCTACCCAATAGTATATGACAAGCATCCATAGGACAAACATCACAAAGTACTTGATCCTCAAATTTACCAATTTTAAACGCAATCAAGGCTTGTTTGTTTACCTTAACATCGCTTGTGTTGCTAAGCCAATGTAGCTTGTATGGTTGAGGATGTATCTTTGTAGGAATTGCGAGCTTTTCCACCAACAACGTAGATACTACATTTGTGCAACTTCCAGTATCTATGATTACATCACAAAGCTTGCCTTGAACATTACACCTTGTGAGAAAAATTTTATCCCTTTGACTCTCCAAAGGTTGTGCACTTTGAGATTGTAATACCCTACGTAACACCAAGGATTGGCCTTGTGTTTCTGGTTGGACTTCCTCCGTTTCTTCCTCCATATTTTCATAATTGGCATACTCTTCCTCTCCCTCATCCCCATACATCTCCTCCTCTTCTTCAAGGCTTTCCCCATCTACCCAATTTCGAGTTGTTGTGACCCTAGCATGAGGACAATCTCTTTGAATGTGACCTTGCCCTTTACACTTGAAACAAACAATGCGTGAATCACTACTTTGGGGCTTTGAAGTTGAACTCTTATCCTTGATGAAGGGTGGTTTAGTAACCTTATCAAAGTTTGGTTTTTGAGGAAAAGTATCACGCTTTTCTTTAGAATCATAGGTTTTGAAGTATGTCTTTGTTTTGCGTGCAACTTGTTTCTCAACCCTTGCTGCCACTCTACAAACTTCATCAAAGGTCCAATAAGGTTGTAATTCGACCTTCTCCCTTATATTTTCATCTAGACCAGCCACAAAACGAGCCACTTTGTGGTCCTCCTTCTCTTCTAAATCACAAATCATGATCAATTTTTCAAACTCCACAATGTATTCATCAACCGTTTTTCTATCTTGTTTTAATGTATGCATCTTGATGAAATTGTTTTGCTCGAAATCTTGAGGAACAAAACGTTTCCTCATCTCCCTTTTTAATTTAGACCATGAAGATATTTTTGATCTACCTTCTTTCCTTCTCTTTCTTTGTAAACCCTCAAGCCATAAACTTGCATAGGAAGTGAGTTTTAATTCCGCCAATTTATAGGACTTATGATCATCATATTCTTTGTAACGAAAAATCCTCTCAACCCTACGAATCCAATCTAGAAATTTTTCAGGATCCATACCTCCATTAAACTCAGGAATTTCGAGTTTAAGATTTCGATCATCATCCCTCATCTTTCCCTTATGTTTGTGCCTTGATCTTGGTTCCTCATCGTCACTAGAACTTGATGAGTATCCCTTTTTTGGTTTACGTACACTCCTCACACTTTCTTGCTCACTTTCACTTGATGATGAGCCCTCCTCTTGTTTAGATTTAGTAGGAGTTTTCTTGGTAGAAGCCATGATGGTTAGGACTTCATCTAAACGAGCCTTTAACTCGTCAATCTCCCCTTGCATACGTAGCTCTTTTGCTTGAGCCAAGCTCAAACCCTTCGTGAATCCTTGTGGATTTTCGTCTCCACCTTCTTGAGCCATGATAATTGATATTGAACACTTGAGATTGAATGAATCTCTCAACGAGAGCACCAAAAGTTGATGTGAATTTTGTTATAGACAAACGCCACTCACACAAAGAAACTTAGACTTCAAATTTGATAAAGCTACGCACCACAAATCTGAACTTCTAAGGCGAATAATTAGTAGAATTTGATTAAAGCAAAGCACCCTCAAATCCTAAGAACTATCCTCACGTGAGATAAAGCAAAAAGACCACTCACTCAATCGAATTTCTCACAAGAAACTCTCAAAATTTTGTTTTCTTCGTGAAACAATAAAAACCGGAAACACTTTGTGTTTAATTACTCAAATCTGAATTTTATTGATGTATTTTACATCCTATTTATAGGCTAAACATATCACACAATATTTCAGAAATCTAAACATATCCTAACTACCTTAGATATATGGTATAACAAACTAAGATTAGGATAACAAGAAAATCTTAACAAAACCGGATACATATCTTGCACCATATATTTTGTAATCTGATTTCTAGTCTAAATCTTAGATATTTTGCAAATCAAATCTAGCCACCATATTTCCGAATAACAACCCTAGGTTGACCAAGTCAAACAACACAAAATCCCGCGTTGACAACGTTGCCCACAACTTCAAAAATCTTCCAAAAATCCCGCCATATGCATTGCTTGATTTCTCGTTGATTTTTGTTGGACTTGCGATTTCAAGAACTTCAAGAAACTCTTCAAGATTCAATCTTTATTTCAAGAAACCTCCATTTTTGTGTTTCTCATGCTTGATTCCATCAACCTTGACTCATAAACTAATCAAGAAAATAACAAAACACCATATGGTAAAACCCTATCAAATGACGTGGGAAGAAAACCCATATAGCTCAACACTTCTAAACTACTAACTATACTTGCTTTACATTTACGTGAATAAGCTTGTGCATGTCACCATGCACACGTAAAAATCCACCCTAGTCAACCCAAGAAACCTTGTGTCTCCATAAGCCACTAACTCCCCCATGGTTGCTTCTTGTTTTCCACCTGCAATTAAACCCAAACCCTCGAAGTTTTGCTCATTGATATGCGTATCAAGAACTGTCTTGGGAATTTAGTAGATGGACATGATGTGAGAGGCCATTGATAGAAGAATGAAGCTAATAAGAATTAACTTTCCCCCTTGAGAAAGGGTCAAGTGCTTCTAAGAATCAATTGTTTGTTTGACCTTTAAGACAAGCTTCTAGTAGCAGTGAATAGACCGACCATCAACGTTCATTTGAACCCCCAGGTATTTGCCGAACTTTGGGATTTCCTTCACCTGATGTCTTCGTGTGAGGAACTTTCAGTATATAATAGGGGTGTTGGGGCCGAAGATTATATTGGATCATAGTTGATCATTTCTCCTTAGAAGACACAAAAAGTATCAAGGATTTGTTGTAGACCCGTAACACTCAATACATTTCCACTGAAACAAAACATGGCGTCGTCTGCAAACAACAATTGACTTATCGCTGGAGCATTTCTTCCCAACCGAATGCCCTGAATATGTCCTATGGTCTATTGATGTTTTAATTAATTGCAGAGAGAGAGCTTCCATTACTAGTATAAAGATATATGGGGAAAGGGGGTCTCCTTGGTGTGGTCCTCTAGTTGGTTTGCAGTGATGGGAGGGGATTCCATTGATTAAGAGCTGAGAGAAACCGTGGAGATGCATTCCGAGATCCAATATATCCATTTTGTTGGAAATTTCATAGCGCACAGGATGTGAGATAGAAAATCCTAGTCAATTACATCATAGGCTTTACTGAGATCAACCTTTAGAAGCCCCAACCATTGTTTACCCTTTTTCTTGTGTTTAATCCAATGGTTTATCTCATGACCTAGTAGGTTGCCATCCACCCCAGTCGACAAGGGGTGAAGGCATGTTGTGAATCTCTTATTAACGCTTTGAGTACCGAAGCAATCTGACCAAGCATTTCGCTATAACTTTCTAAGCTGTATTGCACAAATTTATGGGTTTATACTGCGAAATATTTAAGCTCTTTTTGTCCTATGGTATAAATGTGACATAGGTCGAGTTTGTTTCTTTAAGGAGGTGAACTTGGTTAAAAAAAACTAAGTGCAGCATTGCAAACAGATTCCTGGATCAGTGACCGCTTTTCTAGAAAACAACTTGGGGTAAAAACGTTTGGGCCCGGAGATTTGTTGGGTTTCATTGAGAAAACTGCACTACGTATTTTATCTACAGAGAAGGGTTTAGATAGACCCACCAAGTGGTTACTTGTTAAACTTGGCATATGCATCATCCAAAGTTCAAAACAATTTTCGGCAGGGTGTGGGGTTGTGGAGGAAGGAGGAGCTAACAACATTTGAAAATGCGTAGCGAAAGCTTCATGGATGAAAGCTTGATCACTAAGCCATTCTTCTGTTGTATCCTGAATCAGGCGGATCTCTACTCTAGCTCTCTTAGGAGTGGCACATCTGAAGTAGTAAGGACTCGCTGGGATCTCCCATGAGATCCCAGCGAGTCCTTGCTCTTTGTTTCCAATAAGCAATTTTAATATCCACCTCTTTTTTTAGTCTGTCATCGTGGTTTGGGTTCATAGTTGAAGAAGATGACGTACCCCTATTGTTCCCTTCTTCCCTTATCTCCTTTTGTATGTTGGACCAGTCAATGTTTTTTTTTTTTTGGAGCAATTGAGGGCCCATGTTTTGGTATGAACAAGGACTAATCTATATTTTCTCTGAAGTTGAAACAGAGTTTAGCCTAGACTGTGCAAGGCCCATGGTTCTTCTATTGTTTGGCTCGAATTATCTACTTTGACAACCCAACAACCAAGCTTTTTGGGTCTCTTGTTTTCGATCAAGCTTTGGGTTAAGTCCAACATTATAGGGCTATGGTCCGAAAGGAAGATTGGGTGGTTCACAAGACAGGTAGTAGGATATTTGTTAAGCCATGTTGATGAGGAGTATCCTCTGTCTTGGTACTCACGAATGAGACCACTTGTTTTACAGTTGTTCCCTGTAAACTTAGTGCCACTCTAAGAGATCGGCATGAAATTGCTCATGGATTTGAAAAGAAGAAATTTTTGTAGGCCAGTAACAACATTACTTCCCCCCTCCCGTTGAGTTAAATTCTTAATCTAGTTGAAGTCTCCCACAATAACCCAATCGTCATTTATGAGTTTGAAGATGGTGGAGAGATAATCTCAGACATCTAGTCTGAGATGACCATAAGGGCTACTCTACACACAGAGAACTCACTAAACACTACAATCAATGTTCACAATCTTACACAAAATGAGGATGTCTGAGATGACCATAAGGGCTACAATACACACAGAGAACTCACTAAACACTACAATCAATGTTCACAATCATACACAAAATGAGGTGGGCAGAACTAAACACCACCTGTACAACCATTCGAGGAGGACAACAAAGAAAAAGGCCTCCTTTCGATCCTCACGGATCGATAACATAACTAATGCTAAAGCCGAGACTACTAAACGAAGGACTAAGAGAACTAGAAACTACCTTAGTTTCTTAAAAGAAAATAAAATCTGAAGCATAAATATTACATATATGCTTTAAACAAGAGTGAGCGGCATCCTTCTTGTTTGTGATCCCGCGACAATTCAAGGAGATTAACTTCATTGATCCACCCAAGGCTGAAAACGGCTATCCGCGTCACCTGGTGGATGCAGCTCTAAATCACCAAGGTCATCATCTTTAAAAACCTCATCAATACTACTTTACCCTAACTTTACAATTTTTTTCCGGTGATCGCAGCCGGAATAAGTTTTCTGAGACTTCTTCCTTTTGTGCATTAGATAACCAAAGGAAACCATAGGAGAGTTATTAACGGCTCGTCTGTTACCAACCCCGATGTGCTTATCGCCAGCTACGGTGAGAGTTGGGACACACATAGAGAAAGAATTGCTAACTCTAGACCAAACACTACAACATAAATGACATTAGGTAGCACCCTTAAAGTGTTACATAAAGGATTAAAAGTGTTTCCTTAGACAATGAGTAACACTTTTCATGTGAAACATCTGCTCGTGATACCTATTCTCAAAAGTAACACTTTTAATATGTTGTTACATTTTGAAAGTGTTACATTGAATACTATAGATAACACTTTTTATACTTTAAGTATCATATTCGTTAACCTTAGTAACACTTTCATAAACATTCTGTATCATATTTATAACTTTATGTAACACTAAACTAGTGCTAAAGTTACACAATATTTAATATTATTTAACATTTGTCGATTAACATATGTAACACTTTTTTTATGTAATAATAATAATAATAATAATAATAATAATAATAATAATAATAATAATAATAATAATAATAATAATAATAATAATAATAATAATAATAATAATAATGATAATAATAATAATAATAATAATAATAATAATAATAATAATAATAATAATAATAATAATGATAATTGCTCATTAATATATAAATCAAATATCTATGTGTCAATACACCCCACTCATATCAAATTATAAACTAATGGTAGTGATTCAAAGACATTTGAATTAAAATAATGTAGTTAAAAACATCCATAAAAAATGATTTAATCTAAAAATGAGTTTTAAACTACTCCTAAATGTGTAATAGTCGTTATTAATTTCCCCATCTTCAATCTCGTTGCTTACTTGCTTATGTTGCCTAGTGCTTACTCCAACGAATGGTTATGGTCATTATCTTGGTCCTATAAGAATTAAAAAATATTAGGAAAGAGAGAAGTAATTATTCATCGAGACTCAACATATCCATTAACTCATGCAATTCCATTGATACTTAACACCAATGACTACAATTGTATTATACCAACAAAAAGCCATCCTTCATGAAAACAACCATGATAGATTCATTTCCACCACTAAAAAAAATAATGATCAAGTTTAATATCAGACAACTTAAAGATCAATTGAGTTAAAGTTCATAAAATTATGATTCAGAATTAGATCTCTTATAGACCTTGGTGAAATTTATTGAGCAAATCAAAGAAGCTTGAAAGAAAGATAACGTGAAATAATCAATTGTACAAACTCTACACTTTTTACATAGACAAAGCTTGCACTCACTCATCAAAAAATACTACTACATCAATTATCGAAAATCAGCAAGTAAATACAAATGATGCCTGAGCATAGCTAAATGTAAGGGAAGTAAATATCCTTGAGCTTCCACTAGAGCTGAAATATATCAGGGAGTTGGAGTTGAAATATATCAGGGAGCTTCAACTTAGGTTTGAAGACAATCTGCAGTGTATAGGGTTCAAAAAACAAAAATTGAGTTGAAAATAAGCACTGTATAAGAATCTAACCTTTTCCACATGCTCAAAGTCGCAACTAAGGGACTGGGTCCAAGACATTTAACTAAGCAAAGGGACTTGGTACAACCTGCCCTTGGATGTATTAATTAACGTCAAATTAGTGAAATAAACCTAGCTAGAAAACATACGCAACACAAGAGTTGGATCGAATAAAAATAAATCGTTTCTAACTCTTCTATAAGGATAGAAGCTGTCCATTTTTTTTACTTCACAAAACAAATTTGCTTTCAAGATGAGATTACATCAATCTTTAGGTGAAGCCATTGTACTTTTCTAAACGAAACAAGAACACATCATATCGAGATCACATGAATGAAGGATTTTGTTTAATTTCATAAGTTAATATGTTATCAGTAGAGGAGTAAAAGCAACATTAACCGGGTAGTGCATAACAAAGGAGAAAACTTGTCAACTAATTTCTTCTACAGTAAAATAATTCGTCTCACAACATATAGCTTCTTGAACTAAAAAAGTATTTAAATATAAATAGTATTTTGTCTAAAATAAGGTTGTTAGAAGCGTTTTTTGGAAAAAATAATGGGCCAAATCCCCCTCGGAAATTTTCCACAGCGTAGAGCTCAAAAAAATAACCAATTTGAAAAAAAATTACATCATTCGGACACCCGAGCGCAAAGTTATGTCTGATATAAAAATGACATTTCACCATGATAATTTATGTACTTAAACCCATATTTTACCGGGCAATTCTGAGATACTTGTTTCAACAAACTCATATTTCACCATGACAACCTAAAAGATATAGGTTAATTTATTATGCCTTAAAATACCCCAGAATTATATTCATCAATTGAGTACTTAATAAGCTACAAAACTCGAGCTTTACCACCATATCATGTAATCAAACCAAAAACACTCACAATATCTTCAATCATAGCACACAATACTTTTAAATTCCATATTAAACATTATTAATTACACAATCAAAGAAATTACCCAAATCAAAAATCGGAATTCTATCCAACAACAAAGTTCTGACAAAAAATCACAACTGATTTAATCACGGCATATTTCTCTATTATCTTAATGTATTACTAATTAACCACATCTCTCATAAATCACCCTTACCTTGCAATATAAATCAGTGGCATCATTATTGAATTTCAAGAAGTCGAATGTTAGACAAAAAGTTTCCTATCTAAATCAAAACTGGATTAAATTAATTTCAGAACAACTAAAGCTTAAATCTAACAATTGATAATTAAAGAATAATTGTATGAACAACATTAATTCCCTAATAATCTGATCAACTATAAGCTCCAAATCTTAGTATTGAATATTGAACGATTATAAACATTTGATTGTTCATAACTTCAAAAAATGCAACAATAAGTTTAAAACGAATTCAGTATACGAAAATTAATAAATTAGGTATTTGTGAAATTATAGCTTATGATGATTACAAACCATGAACTCACTCTGATGGAATTGGGAGTATATGATGGAGTTTCTCTAAAATTCAAGACAAAAAAACAAATATTTGAGGATATATGCAAGGAAACCTAACCCCTCCCTTGAATATGTGTTTGTTATCACAATAGGCACACACAAAAAACTAGCAAATAGAAAAAAAGAATGATTGTCGAGAGTGTTGACCAATGAAGTGGCAACTAAAAATAAAGACGCAAAATGATGTATAGATGTACTGGCACGGAGGACTAGAGGTACATCAACGGACATCGTCAAGTGCTAGACTTCTTTTATGCTTCTGCTAATAACAAATTTTGTTTCGACTAAGATGAGTAAGGTAACAAATCAATAAATTCTGTTTCCACTGAGATGAGAAGGTAACAAATCAATAAATTTGTTACCAAAACCCAATTGAATGCTCAAAAATCCAGATTTCCTATTGCTGTTTGTTCGAATAAAAATAAGATCTTTGACTTACTAATTTTGTGCTTCAATGTAAGGGAGGGAGCATAGAAGAAGCTTGTGAGATGGAAGAATGGTTTGTGGTGGTCGATCTTTGATAATGACATATGAGAGAAGACAGGAGAGATGAGAGATTCGTGGCTTCTTTAGGTAACGGGTTAAATTTAGCCCGTTAGATAATGTGAGTTTTAGGTTACGGTTTAATCATTGCCTGTTAAATAAAGTTTAAAGGTTACTCGCGTTTACTCAGCTGTTGCTTATGGGGCGTCAGCTATGGCATGTTTTCCACTAGTTGTACTAAATCGCAATTTGATTTGATTAAATCGTACTACATTTTTCAAGATGAATTTATGCAAAATGTAATTAGTAAAATATTTTATAATCATAATTAAAGATATTACAATTTTAGATTACATTAAGTTAAATCGTAATATATAGAAAGAGAGTATTCTAAGATAATTGTACGTGTTGTCCCAATAATGTTAATAACCAAAAAGTGTTACCAACTAAGTGTTACAATGGAAAGTGTTACCAATTAAAGAGTGTTACTATAGAAGTGTTACATATTATAAAGTGTTACACTATAGTGTTACCTTTGAAAAAGTGTTCCCACTTCAGTGTTACCTAATGTCATTTATGTTGTAGTGAAATACGACTAAAGTGAAATTTAGTTCATTGGACATCATACATTTTAGCCTGGGGGGGGGGGGGCTCTAACAATGTATGAGGGTCCATGAACTAACTTTCCCTTTCGTCGTATTCCCTACACTAACTGACAGTCAGGGAACACTGAGAGTGGAACCCCACACACCTTTTTCCCCTGTACACACCCCTGATCCGTTGTACCACTTTATCCTCTGTCATACCTTTTCTGTCCCCACTCTTAATGTGGTGTCTCCCCTGTCCCTTGTCATGTCCCACTTGGTTCGGGTATCACTTTTGGATTTATTAACATGTGTGGGCACCACCCCGCTCCTAATTTCTTTAGCTACTTCTCTTTTAGTCTCTTCCGATTCACTTAATGTACTCTAAAATTGTAATTATCTTAATTATGATTGATCCACATTATGTTTACTTAGATTACAAGTTTGCCTAAAGGTCAATCTTGCCAAATGTAGTCGGTCGTAGGCGATTTACATAGACCTCCTCCACCCTGCCTGATTTCGTCCACATGTCGTGGACACCCATGTCCGTCTAGGGCGCCACGCAAGACACACCGTGCGTAAACGCGGAGTACCTTTAAACTTATTTACGGCCAATGATTAAACCGTAACCTAAAACGTCCTTCTACTAACGGGCACTACCCTTTCCCGCTACCTAAGAAGCCACGAATCTCTCTGCTCTCCTGTCTTCTCTCATATGTCTTATCAACGATCGACCACCACAAACCATTCTTCCATCTCCACAAGCTTCTTCTATGCTCCCTCCCTTACATTGAAGCACAAATTGGTAAGTCAAAGATCTTATTTTTATTCGAACAAACAGCAATAGAGAATCTGGATTTTTAGCATTCAATTGGGTTTTGGTACAAATTTATTGCTTGTTTACCTTCTCATCTCGTCTAGGATAACCGAATTTACGATTTGTTCCTTCTAACTTTCTTAGTCGAACAAAATTTGTATTGCACGAGCTGAAGTCTAGCACTTGACGATGTCCGTTGTTAACCTCTAGTCCTCCGTGCCGTACATCTATACATCATTTGCGTCTTTATTTTTAGTTGCCACTCTCTGGTCACACTCTCGACAATCCTTCTTTTTTCTATTTGCAGTATGTTTTTGTGTGTGTGCCTATGTATAACAACACAATTCAAGGGAGGGGTTGGTTTCCTTGCATATTCCTCAATATTTGTTTTTTTGTCTGTAATTTAGAGAAACTCATCATATACTCCCATTCCATCAGAGTGAGTTCATGGTTTGTAATCATCATAAGCTTCTATATCTTCCTTTTAATACTGATTCGTTTACTTTGTTGCCTTTTTTGAAGTTATGAAATCAATGTTATTCGTTCCTATTCATCTAAGATTTGGAGCGCTTAGTTGATCTCGTATTAGGGAATTAATGTTGTTATCTACTTCTCTTTTTTCTTGTATTTAAGCTTTAGTTGTCTCGAAATTAATTTAATTCCAGTTTTGATAGATAGGAACTTTTTGTCTCATTCGCTTCTTGATTCAATATGTGCACTGATTTTATTGCCGGTAGGGGTGTTATGAGAGATGTGGTTAATTGTAATACATTAAGTAATAGAGAAATTGCCGTGATTAAATCAGTTGTGATTTTTGTCAGAATTGTTGTTGGATAGATTCCGATTTTTGTTTGGGTAATTTCTTTGATTGTGTATTAAAATGTTAATAGGAAATAGTATTGTGGTGCTATGATTGAAGATATTGTGGTGTTTTGGTTTGATTACATGATATGGTGGTAAAGCTCGAGTTTGTGCTTATTAAGTACTCAATGTATGAATATAATTCTGGGGTATTTAAGGCAAATAAATAACCTATATCTTTAGGGTGTATGGTGAAATATGAGTTTGTTGAAACAAGTACACTCAGAATTGCCGGTAACAAT
>PYUH01003982.1:395442-410567 GCA_016808085.1 Suaeda aralocaspica | reverse complement strand
GGGGGGGGGGGGGGGGGGGGTGGTGTGATGGTGGTAGACAAATTGTTCAAGGCATCAAAGATTGACTCAATAGAGACAAATGAACTTTTAGAGTGACTATTTATTTCTGAACTAGCATTAGTGGAGTTGCATGGGGAGAATAGAGTTTGAGAAACATTGGGTCATTGAGTGGGGGACAAGATAGGGTTTTGGATCTAATGTTGAGAAGAAAAGGAAAAGGAATGATTTGAAGAATTGATAGGGTTTGTCCGATGGTTATTGATGTCGAAGATTGGGATAGGAGATTCCAAACACGGGGGAACGCATTTACGAAGAAATTCGCAGATTTATCCATAAAAACTGGGACCAAGAATCGATCTTCATTTGTGAAAGTTATTGGTTTAAAGTATTTTTCCAGGGTGGACAACATGACCCGGAGAGAGAAGAATTTTGTAACACTTGTCAGATTTTAGCTCCATTTTAGCAAAAAAAGTGAGAAAACAAGGAATCAACAGTGGAAACAAAATGACAGTGATAGTGCTAGAATTATGGAGATGGAAGATGGAAGTTACTAAAGCTACACAAAAATAGACAAAAATAACTGGTTATTAAGTTGGTAGTTTAAGGAAGCTTGAGAGTATAGTACTAGTATTAACCAGTGTGCAATTAAGGACTAGGCTAGGCAGTAGACGTAGCAGTGTAGTGGGTGGAGTGAAGATGGAGTATATGTAGGTAGTTGGAAGAAATACCTTTATCTATTTGAACGACGTAGAGAGGTGTGTTAACTGGGTTGCGGTTTGGGGTAAAGTGGAGGAATGGGTTGTTTGGGTAACGACCGTCGAGTGGACTAAGAAAAATGAATGTAAGGGACCACGAGAGTACACCTTAACAGACCCATTTGCGAGAAAAATGGACTAGAAGCATGATTTTTATCCGTTTGCCAGATACCGTTTCAGAAACGATAACTATGACTTTTCACCTTTTCTAGTGACCGAAACGAATAGTCTGTCATGTTGCCCCCGTTGCTCACCCGTCAGAGAAACATAATTACACGACCCTTTAATTGCTCGCATATACACCTCTTTACGATGCTTGAGAGTCCAACCGTCAGAAGGATTATTGGAATCATCATTGTCTTCCATTGAATCACTCGGAAGACTTGTTTTTCCCCATACCATTATCATGGTCTTCACCGTCATTGTCGTGAAAATGTTGGGTATCGGGAGCATCTTCGACTTCATTATCCTCCTTTTCATCGTCATCCTCTTCCTCTTCCGATTGCGAATGTTCTTGTGCAGTAGTTCCTTGGTTTGGTGGGGGTTGTACTCATTCGTTTCCTCATCAGAGGAAGAAACAAGGTGCTTAATTGGATGGAAATCTTGGATTCAGATATATGACTCAATCTAGTTGTTCTATTTTCCACTAAATTCTTTAACCCAATAATATGTTTATAATAGAGGGGGAGAGACACCGGGGATGGGATAACACAGTCGCTTGTATCAGCACACATACATTCCATTGAGCGTTGTATTCCTTGAAAAGCAATCTGCGGTGGGACTCTTCAATGGTTGCCCTTATGTCCAATTTTTCCACATCTATCACAAAAAACAAAGGTGCCTTCATATCTAATCTCCACCTAAGCGAATTTTTGCTTCTCATAGTCTAAGTAAAAATCCGGTACCAATGGTAGTCTAAATTGAAACATAGGGCCCAAAGATGGGATGTGTTTTTCCAGGTAGGCTACCACCTCTAAGAAATTCATTGCCACACAGGCAACCCTGGTTAACATTGAAGGGAATGTTATCAAGTCGTATCCAAACCAACGCATCTGTGAAAGAAGATTTCATAACCCTAATCCTATTTAACAGCGTTTGAAGATAATGAAAGCCCCTTTGGCCTCTGTAGCACGCCATGGTGAAGGCTAAAATTTTATTCCTGCCCTCCGCATTAGTAGAAAAAAATAAGAACACTTTGTCAGAGAGTTGTTCTACGGTAATAGCTCCTTTTGTGAGCCATTTTCTAGACACCCAGTTTTGAATTTCAGACTTACCAAAATTTTGAAAATCTTTGAACAGTCCTACTAGAGCTCAGTCATACTTATGTTCTGAAGACTAACATCTATTGACTGACCAGTCTAGTGTTGGTCACATTTGCTTAAGAGGGAAAGAATATAGAGGTGGTTGTGGTTGATCAGAGGGTTTGAGGTGAACTGAATCTTGGGAAGATGCCATGGTTGAAATAAAGGGGGGTGTAGACACCTACATTTGTCGCCGCCCTTAGGCCGATGATAAACATCTACTGCATCGCTTACTCGCCTGGTCATGAGAAGCAATTTAAAAGATCCAACCCAAAAGTACCAAAAAACTCCTAAAAACCCAAAAATATTTTTATTTTATATTATTTAGGTTTTCCATATTTTTCTAGATTTTTCCATTGTTTTCGACATTTAAAAAAAATAATTCTAACAACTTTCGAAACGCTCAAAAACTTAATTTCCGCAAGTACGAGCACAAAACATGGTCGTGAAGAAGGTAAACCTCCGAGCCCATGTCATAGGCCCAAGGCGAACCTTTTCCTTCCTCGAGCCCAACGAACTTCCCTCGTCAAAGCCTAACAAAAGGAGTAAGGAAGAGGAAATTCCTCCTTCCTACCCTTTTAAGGAAATGCTGTAAGCTAGGGATGACGTAAGCAAGGAAAAGGGAGGCATGACTTCATCATCTGTGCCCCCTAAGAAATGTAACAGAGGAAATATTCAGCGAAATTTGTAGAAGAAGGTGGTACCGTGCGCATGGCCGCACACCTTGCGCCCACGCGGATACACACATAACTTCCTTCATCTCTTGAAATTTTCACTATAAATACCCCTTTTCCTCTCCTCATTTGGATAGCTCTCAACGCCATTTCACATCTTCTTAGCATTTTTTGATCTCGACTACATTTTTTTGTCCTTTCTTTCCCTCAATTCGAAAACTTTGATCAAGATCTCTCAACCTCATTTCGATCACGACCTCATTTCAATACATCTCGAATTCATTTTCATCAACTTTGGATTCAAACATCTTGCAACCTTAACACAGTTTAGAGAAATTCGTAGAGAGCATTTAGCATTCCTCCACTTTTCATCCATAAATTGTTCGTTTTCTTTCGAATCCTCATCTTCTTTATATTTCATTATCATAAAATAATCACAAAACCTTTTTATTTTCTTTTTAGTTGATTACTTTTGCTATTCTCATCTTCATCACTATTATTACTATCATCATCATTGTCATTATACCCATTTTTACATTCGAGACATATTCTGGTTTGGATTATTAAAGGCGATCTCAAGTCTGTTTTAACACTAAGACAAAAGGTATCTAATATGAGGCCGCAATAATCAACATTTTCTCTGTCCAAGTCCATATTCCAAGATAGTTATTCATCTCCATCGCATTATTATTATTATTATTGACGCCATCGAAGTTAGCTTTCTAAACCCCCTTTATGACCTTTATTTTAATCCATGAAATATTGATTAATTAATCAATTCGAGATGTAATAAAATACGGAAAATAGAAAGAATCAAGCGTAAGCCTTTAAAGCTTTCATGAGCACAATTACATGTTTTAAAAGCTTTATAAGCATGATCACATGAATCTATCGTTTTTCCCAAAGCATTATGACATGATCTCTATGAGCTTTTTAGCCTCTCTAACATGTTTTACTGCTTTCTCTATTTACGTGACGGCGCTTGTATGTATGCCATGACGACGGCTTTTCACATAGATTAGGACAATAATAAATGACCCGCTACTTGAAATCATATAAATTCATTCACATGAAGTATAAAGATTCTAACCTTGGATAGGGATAATAATGTCTTAAACGAAGCGATCACCATCCTAGCAAACGTGTACATTCATCTAACTCGCTTAGTAAACACTCATGCGGTGCACACTTAAGAACTAAAAATTGCGTAATGTTATTGCATGATGAAATTATAAATGAGATCTAGTAGTGGACCACATGATGCGGAGGAGCTCACTACAAGAAAATTCATTTATTGCAACGACTTTTTGCAAAGACAAAAAATGATCGTTGTAATACATCAGTTTTAGCAACCATAAGCTAAAGTCGTTGAAAATGTTGTTGCAAAAAATCGAAAATTTCATTTCCCTCCAACAAAAAAAGAAACGCGGGAGTTGAAAAAATTTTGGTCAGCTAATGGCTACAAAAGAAGTCGTTGCTAAAACATTTCACAGGAGTACTACAACACTAAATATTGTTAATAAAGATGAGCAGTACTTTTAGAAACAATGAATATCGTTGCAAAAAATAAGTGTATAGTATAGCAACGACTTGTCGTTGCACAACATATATTGTACTAATACCTCAAATTTATTATACGTATACCTAAAAGTAATACCACAAAATTATCCACTTATCTCCTCAAACAATCAAAAGCCACTCCCCAAATTTATCCCCTTTCCTAGAAATTACTAGAAATAAGTAAAACAAAATCTTAGCTGTATAATGATTATGATAAGTTGCTGACTAAGGATTTGTTTTTCCTTTGTTTTTCTTGTTGGTTATATCAGGAAAGTGGCTACATGTGAAGGATACAACAGAAATTTCTGAAGAGAAATTGTTCTGCCCTAGAAATTTGAGAGCTACTTTCGACAACCCTGACTATGATAAGGTTTATAGCAGCCATGGTTTTATTTATTCCTATGTGCATACTTTGAAGAATAAATGTTGACTATGGTTCTAAATGCATATTATCTTCATACATTATTACCATTTGTTTTTCCAATTGATCCAATAGTTCGTGAGAGAGAAGTACACTTTGCGATACACTGGAGGAATGGTTCCTGATGTTAACTAGGTTTAACACTTACCTTATAATTTATTTGTCAGTGTTGTAGAGTGCATATGGTGATAAGTTAATGTGATAAAGCTTGGTGATGGGATTTGCATTAATATTAATCGATACAATGATTGTAGATTAAATAATTTCAGGTTTTGGAGATGAAATTTAGAGTTGTAAATTTTAGGTTTTGAAACCATTTATATGGTGGCTTAGTTCAAAATACGAAGGAGACTATGCCGAAATTTATGCTCCACTTATTGATAGTATCTTCATAATTTTTAAAAATTATCTTATGCATTCTCTTACTTATGAATTCACTCTTACCATTCTAATACATGCAAGGTTAACAAGATTGTGATAGCATTTTGTTATGGAGACGTTGAAGGTTGCTAATTGTATGCATAGCGCTTTTGGGTAGTAACATTGCTATAACTTTTGCTATTGTTAGGAAAGTGAGAACATTCTAACATCAATTGACATAATGTATGTTTTGGACTCTTTATGTAATGATGATCACATATATTTGGTTTGTAATATACATATTCTAAATATATATATGTATATATATACATATATGTTTTATTTGAAATTCTACTTTTGGAACTGGTTGGATTATGTGCAACCCAAATGTATATTTCCGCAGTATATTTGGTTAAAAGATCGATGATTCGTTGCAAAGAATATTGTGACTTTGGATAAGTTTTTGCAACAAAAAATTGTTGTAGCAAAAAATGTATGGTATGTTATTTGATACGTTTAGTAACGACAAAAGTTGTTGAAAAGACAATTACCATTAGAAATGACAACATTTTGCAAGACAAAAAGTCGTTCCAAAAAGAAAACTGGCAAGAAAAGGTTAACTTTTGCAAAAGAAACTATCGTTGCTAATCAAGATGTATTGCAACAACTATTGTTGTTGCGTAAGACCGTATATATGTTGTTGCAATAAATAGTACATTAAAATGGGATACAAGTGTTTTTGGCAACGACAAATGTCGTTGCATAAACAATGTTTTTTGGCAACGAAAAAAGTCATTGCCAATGCTTTCACTACGGCTATACCCGCAACGACCTTGCAATGACAAAAGTCGTTGCTAAGTCTTTTTCAGCAACGACTTTTGATCTTTTGCAACAACTTTGATCGTTGCAATAAATGGAATTTTGTGTAGTCGAGTCTTGCACTCTAAACCTCATCCCCGAACCCATGAAAGTGGTGCACGACCTAACTATTGGGAAGCTTTCGCACCTCACTTGGGTCGGTGAGAACGCAGTGACTTGGGTTCGTAAGACTCTACAGAATGCGGTAGTGAACTCTTTGAGTTTCGTTCCTCGCCAAGCGTACTGGATGTGAATTTTGTTATAGACAAACGCCACTCACACAAAGAAACTTAGACTTTCAAATTTGATAAAGCCACGCACCACAAATCTGAACTTCTAAGGCGAATAATTGGTAGAATTTGATTAAAGCAAAGCACCCTCAAATCCTAAGAACTATCCTCACGTGAGATAAAGCAAAAGCACCACTCACTCAATCGAATTTCTCACAAGAAACTCTCAAAATTTTCTTGAAGTTCTTGAAATCGCAAGTCCAACAAAAATCAACGAGAAATCAAGCAATGCATTGGCGGGATTTTTGGAAGATTTTTGAAGTATGGGCAACGTTGTCAACGTGTTTTTTCAAGTTGTTTGACTTGTCAACTTAGTTTGTTTTTGCGAAATATAGTGGTTAGATTTGATTTGCAAATACTAAGATTTAGACTAGAAATCAATTACAAAATATATGGTGCAAAGATATGTATCCGGTTTTGTTAGGATTTTCTTGTTATCCTAATCTTAGTTTGTTATACCATGTTATCTAAAGTAGTTAGTATGTTTAGATTTCTGAAATTTGTGGTGTATGTTTAGCCTATAAATAGGATGTAAAATACATCAATAAAATTCAATTTGAGAGATTAAACACAAAGTGTTCCGGTTTTCTTTTTTCACCAGTAAACAATTTTTGAGAGTTTTTGTGAGAAATTCGAATTGATTGAGTGGTGCTTTGCTTTATCTCACGTGAGGATAGTTCTTAGGATTTGAGGGTGCTTTTCTTAATCAAATTCTACCAATTATTCGCCTTAGAAGTTCAGATTTGTGGTGCGTGGCTTTATCAATTTGAAAGTCTAGTTTCTTTGTGTGAGTGGCTTTGTCTATAACAAAATTCACATCACTTTTGTGCTCTTGTTGAGAGATTCATTCAATCTCAAGTGTTCAATATCAATTATCATGGCTCAAGAAGGTGAGACAAAATCCACAAGGATTACGAAGGTTTGAGCTTGGCTCAAGCAAAAGAGCTACGTACGCAGGGGAGATTGACGAGTTAAAGGCTCGTTTAGATGAAGTCCTAACCATTATGGCTTCTACCAAGAAACCCTACCAAATCTAAAACAGAGGAGGGCTCATCATCAAGTGAAAGTGAGCAAGAAAGTGTTAGAAGTGTACGTAAACACAAAAAGGGATACTCATCAAGTTCTAGTGAAGATGAGGAACCAAGATTAAGGCACAAACATAAGGGAAAGATGAGGGATGATGATCGAAATCTTAAACTAGAAATTCCTGAATTTAATGGAGGTATGGATCCTGAAAAATTTTTAGATTGGATTCGTAGGGTTGAAAGGATTTTTCGTTACAAAGAATAGATGATCATAAGTCTTACAAATTGGCGGAATTAAAACTCACTTCCTATGCAAGTTTATGGCTGAGGGTTTACAAAGAAAGAGAAGGAAAGAAGGTAGATCAAAAATATCTTCATGGTCCAAATTGAAAAGGGAGATGAGGAAACGTTTGTTCCTCAAGATTTCGAACAAAACATTTCATCAAGATGCATACTTTAAACAAGATAGAAAAACGGTTGATGAATACATTGTGGAGTTTGAAAAATTGATCATGATTTGTGACTTAGAAGAGAAGGAGGACCACAAAGTGGCTCGTTTTGTGGCTGGTTTAGATGAAAATATAAGGGAAAGGTCGAATTACAACCTTATTGGACCTTTGATAAGTTTGTAGAGTGGCAGCAAGGGTTGAGAAACAAGTTGCACGCAAACCAAGACTACTTCAAAACCTATGATCCTAAAGAAAGCGTGATACTTTCCCTCAAAAACCAAACTTTGATAAGGTACTAACCACCCTTCATCAAGATAAGAGTTCATCTTCAAAGCCCCAAAATAGTGATTCACGCATTGTTTGTTTCAAGTGTAAAGGGCAAGGTCACATTCAAAGAGATTGTCCCATGCTAGGGTTACAACACTCGAAATTGGGTAGATGGGAAGGCCTTGAAGAAGAGGAGGAGATGTATGGGGATGAGGGAGGAAGAGTATGGCAATGATGAAAATATGGAGGAAGACACAGAAGAAGTCCAACCAGAAACACAGGTCAATCCTTAGTGTTACGTAGGTATTACAAACTCAAGGAGTCAACCTTGGAGAGTCAAAGGGATAAAATTTTCCTCACAAGGTGTAATGTGCAAAGCAAGCTTTGTGATGTAATCATAGATACTGGTGCACAAATGTAGTATCTACGTTGTTGGTGGAAAAGCTCGCAATTCCTACAAAGATACATCCTCAACCATACAAGCTACATTGGCTTAGCAACACAAGTGATGTTAAGGTAACAAAACAAGCCTTAATTGCGTTTAAAATTGGTAAATTTGAGGATCAAGTACTTGTGATGTTTGTCCTATGGATGCTTGTCATATATTATTGGGTAGACCTTGGCAATATGACCGTTTGTGAAGTTTAATGGAAGAACATTGTCTATATGTGCGCAAGAACCCTAATGAAAAATCATATGCCTTAAAACCCTTGATGATTTCTAAACCTAAACAAGCATGGGTAATTCTAAGTGTTTTTTGTTGGTGGGTGGAAAGGAGTTAGAAAGGGAGTTGAAAACAAGTTCTATGTCTTACATGTTGTAGCAAAGAGTACAAGACGAAGCCCCAGAGATTCTAGGGTTTTGCATCCTATGTTGAATGAGTTTTCAGATGTGTTTCCTAATGAGTTACCACCAAATTACCACCAATAAGAGGGATTGAACATCAAATTGATCTTATTCCTGGGTCTCAAATTCCTAACAAGCCTGCATATAGATGTAATCCAGAAGAAACAAAGGAGATACAAAGGCGATTGAGGAATTAATGGAGAGGGGTTACGTGAGAGAGAGCATGAGTCCATGTGCTGTGCCTGCATTAATAGTGCCTAGAAAAGTGGGACTTGGGAGGATGTGTATTGATTCAAGCGGCAGTTAACAATATAACCTTCAATATAGGTTTCCTATACCTAGATTGGATATTTGCTAGATGAATTACATGGGTCTCAATTGTTTTCAAAAATTGATTTAAGAAGTGGCTATCATCAGATTAGAATGAAGGAGGTGATGAATGGAAAAAGGTTTTAAAACAAAGCTAGGCTTATGAATGGTTAGTCTGCCTTTTGGTTAACTAATGCACCTAGTACATTTATGAGGTTGATGAATGAGTCTTAAAGCCATCCATTGGTAAGTTTGTAGTAGTGTATTTAGATGATATTTTGGTGTATAGCAAGAGTGTTAATGATCATCTAAGCCATCTAAGGGTGTGTTTGGGACATTAGAGAACAAAAGCTCTATGCCAAGCTCGAAAAGTGTTATTTCATGGTACAAGTGTTCGTTTTTGGGGTATATTGTGTCCAAAGATGGGGTTTCTGTTGATCCATCTAAAGTGGAAGCTATAAAATCATGGCCAACACCAAAGACGTGACTGAAGTACGTGCTTTTCATGGGTTAGCTTCGTTCTATAGGAGGTTTGTGAAGAATTTTTCATGTTGTGGCTCCTATAACCGAATGCATTAGAAGGATAAGCCTAAGTTGAGTGACTAAGGGGGCACAAGAATTTGAATTGATTAAGAAGTTGCTTCACGTAGAAAAAATGGATTTTGCTGCGGAAGATTTGCTGCGGTTTTTGATAACCGCAGCAAATAGTTCCCTTCTATTTTTTTTATAAGCATTGAAACATTTGCTGCGGTTCAACGCTCAACCGCAGCAATAACCCAACTAAAAAAACCGGATAAAAAGGCCCAAACCCAAGCCCATATTAAAACCAACACATATATAAACCCACCCCCTTATTTCCCCCTCACTTTTGTCTGATCCTTTCAATTTACTCCTCCCTCTCAACCCTAATTACTCTCTCCCTCACTTTTGGCTAATTTACTCTCTCCTCTCTAACCCTAATTTACTCTCTCATTCTCCCCCCCATTCGTTTGATCCTTTCAATTCCATCTCGCCTCTTCCTCACTCGACCATTCTCTTTCTCGACCATTCAATTCCATCATTTCACGATCTATCTTGTGATCATCGATTGCGAGATTTCCTTTTCTTGAAGGTTGATTTCTCTTGGATTTGGTTTCGGTAATACTTTGTTTAGATTTGATTTTGTTATTCAATTTTATTTTAGTTTTGTTTATTGATTTCATGAGAATTATTTATTTATTTCTTTGATTGATTTTGCAGAAATGATGGATTATTCGTTTGATGTGACTTGAAACTTCAGCAAGCATGTATTTGATCGTTGATTTTAGAAGATTTAAATAATTACACGCTTAAGCAGATCTGAAATTATGGTGAGTAAATCTCTTATTTTGAGTGAATTTTTCCGGTATTAAATTTGTTTTTTGTATGTATAAATTACTTATATTTCTTCTGATTTCTTTTATATTTCTTTGAATTTTTTTTTTGATCGAATGTCAAAGGGAAGATCATATGTCAAAGGTCAAGTGATTTCGCGTGGACGGTTGATTTCGCAGTATATGCGGTTGCGTAGTTGGTTGTTTCAAATTTCAGAGAGGTTGAATTTCTTAATTTTGATTGTTTTAATTTATTTGGCTGAAATGTTGAGTTTTTTGTGAAGTTGGCTGAAATTTGTAGGTTTTGTGTTAGATGTTTTATGTTGGGGCTTTTGGTTGTTGTGACTGTTGCTTAAATAAACCAAATCATGGGGTTTCTTAATTATTTTACTGGCTGCTCGTCAATTTGTTTTGAAATATTGTCTTTTTGATTATGGTACACTACACTTTGTGGAAAAATGCATTTGTGTTTACTCCGTATAGTATTTTATCATACACTTCGTGTATGAAGTGTCATTGCGTCCTACAAGTGTAATAGTTAATGGGAAGAAATTTAGAGTGTGATTGGTTTTGATTCTTCAAATCGATTTTAGATTTTTTCGATTTCTAAGTATTTTTTTGATTTCTGTTTTTTGTTGATTGTTGTGTTGTTCCTTTTATGTTACTCACTTCATCTTCTCTCATCTCTCTTCTATCCCTCCTCCCTCTTTTTCAATTGATTGTGTTTTGTGTTTTGAATTTTTTTTTTTTTTAAATCTAGGGTTTGATAATTCTTGCTAATTTGCCCCTGTTTTTCCTCTTAATATATCACTTGTGTTAACTTGTTATTAAGTTTGTTTGAGTATTATCTCTAATCTCTAAGTTTGTTATTAACTGTTAACTTGTTTTAGATTTCATATGTTTTAGATTTATGATTTCTCCTGTGAGTACTTAATTTCTATGTTTAGATTTTATTATTTCTGAAATTTTAAGTACATTATTTGGTGATGTAGTTGTTACTGGGTTTTTTGGACTACTTTAGTTGTTTTTATGGTTTGTTGCATTGTTGGGCTATGTTGGAATGATGATGTTTAAAAATTGGGTTTTTGCATTGTTGTTTAAGTTTGTTGCATTGTTGGGGACACTTTAGGAGTATGAAGTGATTTTGGTTAACAAATAGTCGGAGCAGTTGGTTAAGATTTTAATATATTCTGATTGATCTTTGTGGAGGTAAAAGCCTTGGAATGTACATCTTTGGCTGGTATAAAACTATATATTGAGCATTTGATGTTTCTACTTTGATTGCTGTCTGTATTTTACTTAGTTTTGATTATCCAAGAAACAAAATGAATTATATTTGGATGATTTCATTTGGCGATTAGAGTCAAATATTGACACAGGGGGCTACGAGTATGAAGTTCAACACACGACATGGGATTAATAAGCCAAATGTTTGAGTAAATAAGTTTTGCCACTGTCCATAAGCAAGGGACCTGAAATTACAGCAACTGTGGTTATTATCTATTCCTCGTTTGTAGTTGTGTAAGCCATATTACTGTCGTTTTATAGTTCTAATGAGGATACCACAAACAACTAATGTAAAAAGTTCAAATCAATTGCATGCACTAGAAATTATTAGTCAGGACTTTGATGTTGTGTGAACTAGAATTTTAATACATGTCAACTTAATGACTCTGCACATGTTTCCTTAGTTTGATTATGTAATGTTTCTTAGTTTGATTATGTAATGTCAACTTAAGTGACTCTGCACATTTTTTATTTCTGTGAGTTCGGAGCATAGCTGTTTAGTTCTTGTCTTGTGAGGATGAGAGAATTACATAGAAATATAGTGGTTGTATGTCTTCCTCTTTGTAGGAAAGCTAATATACCATTTACATTATGTTAATGTTTACAGAATTCATAGCTGTTTATGTTCTGCTACAATTTAGCATTAAAAGCAAAAAAAAAAAAAAAAATTTTTTTTTTTATTTTTTTGGGTGTTATTTGCTGCGGTTTTCTAAAAACCGCAGCAAATAAGCTTTTTTTTGTGGGAAATCCCACTATTTGCTGCGGTTCTTTGTAAACCCCAGCAAATAGTGGGATTTCCCACCATTTTTTGCCCCCTTTTTGCTGCGTTTTTGACTACAACCGCAGCAAAAGTCCATTTTTTTGCTGCGGTTGAACCGCAGCAAATAATACGCCAGTTTATGCTGCTGCTCCAAGTGCTGCGGTTAAAAACCGCAGCAAATACCCCTAAAAAAACCGCAGCAAAATTGGATTTTTGTACTAGTCTTTGTAACACACCCCTACTAGCCTTACCAGATTTCTCTAAACCATTTGAAGTAGAGACAATGCAAGTGGGGTTGGAATTGGTGCTGTTCTAGTCCAGGGAAGAGGCCAATTGCTTACTTTAGTGAGAAGTTGAATTTGCTAAATTGAATTATTCTACATATGAAAAGGAGTTCTATGCCATTATTAGAGCTTTGGATCATGGAGTCACTATTTAAGGCCTAACCACTTCATATTACATTCTGATCATGAAGCATTGAAGCACATTAATGGTCAACAAAAATTGAATCCAAGACTGCTAAATGGGTTGAATTTTTGCAATCTTTTCACTTCTCTTCAAAGACAAAACGGGGAATTCTAATGTTGTTGCTGATCTTTGTCAAGAAGGTATACTGCTTGGTGTTTTGAACTTTAAGTTGCTTGGGTTAGAGTGATAACACAATTTTACGAGCAAGATGGTGATTTTGGACCAATAATGGCGCAACTTTCAAAGGGGTCTATGAGTTCCTATGGTTACATGATGGGTTTTTGTTTAAAGGTAATCTATTGTGCATACCTAAGTGTTCTATACGTGAGTTGTTAGTAAGGGAGGCTCATGGAGGAGGTTTGCTGGACATTGGCAATACAAAGACACTAACCATGTTGCAAGAACATTTTTATTGGCCAAAGATGATTGTTGATGTTGAGGCCATAATTGCTCAATGTGCTACTTGTCAAAGGCAAAGGCACCTTCATCAAGGTTTTTATACTCATTGCCAGTGCCAGAGGACCTTGGGAAGATGTTTTTATGGATTTCATTGTAGGGTTACCAAGGACACAGGGGAAAAGATGCTATCATGGTATGGTTGATAGATTTTTCAAAAATGGCTCATTTTACACCATGTCACAAGACAGATGATGCTATGAATGTGGCAGATTTATATTTTAAAGACCTAATAAGGTTGCATGGGGTTCCAAAGACTATTGTAAGTGATGAGACACAAATTCATGAGTTACTTTTGGAAGTCACTTTGGAGGTTAATAGGCACGGACTTTTGTTTAGCACATCTTATCATCCTCAAACAGATGGCCAAACAGAAGTAACTAATCGAACACTAGGGGTTTTGTTGCGTGGTTTGGTTAGTAGACACAAAAAGATTGGGATTTGAAGCTGCTCATGCTGAATTGCTTATAATAGGTCACCTACTTATGCTACTAAGCACTCACCTTTTGAGATTGTCTATGGAGTTATCCTAAGTTACCAATTGATTTTGTAAGTATTCCTAAAGGAGAGTTGTACACAAAGATGCCAAGACTAAGGTTGAGTATATGCAAAAACTTCATGCAAACTAAGGGCTCAATTGAGAAGGTTAATGATATTTATAAGGCACGAGCAAACAAGCATAAATCACAACATGTCTCACAAGAAGGGGATTTGGTTTGGTTACACTTGGGGAAGGAAAGATTTCCAAATCAAAGGAAGAATAAACTTATGCCTCGTTGTGATGGACCGTTCAAGATCATAAGTAAAGTGGGGGATAATGCTTATAATTGGAATTACCAGGACATATGGATCCATGCTACTTTCACATTGGTGATTTAGCTCCTTATGTTCCTGATGACCAACTTCGAGGTTTGAGGACAAACTCTTTTGAAGAAGAGGAGGATGATACGCATATTATGAGCAAAACTTCGAGGGTTTGGTTTTGATTGAAGGTGGAAAACAAGAAGCAACTTTGGGGGAGTTAGTGGCTTATGGAGACACAGGCTTTTGGGTTGGCTAGGTGGATTTCTACGTGTGCATGGTGACATGCACAAGCTTATGCACGTAAATGTAAAGCAAGTATAGTTAGTAGTTTAGAAGTGTTGAGCTATATGGTTTTTCTTCCCACGTCATTTGATAGGTTTTACCATATGTGTTTTGTTATTTTCTTGATTAGTTTATGAGTCAAGGTTGATGATCAAGTATGAGAAACACAAAAAGGGGTTTCTTGAAATAAAGATGAATCTGAAGAGTTTCTTGAAGTCTTGAAATCGCAGTCCAACAAAAACAACGAGAAATCAAGCAATGCATATGGCGGGATTTTTGGAAGATTTTTGAAGTTATGGGCAACGTTGTCAACGTGGTTTTTCAAGTTGTTTGACTGGTCAACTTAGTTTGTTATTTCGGAAATATAGTGGTTAGATTTGATTTGCAAAATATCTAGATTTAGACTAGAAATCAATTACAAAATAATGGTGCAAGATATGTATCCGGTTTTGTTAGGATTTTCTTGTTATCCTAATCTTAGTTTGTTATCCCATGTATCTAAAGTAGTTAGGATATGTTTAGATTTCTGAAATATTGTGTGATATGTTTAGCTCTAAATAGGATGTAAAAATACATCATAAAATTCAGATTTGAGAGATTA